>CM018689.1:14062439-14327439 GCA_009363875.1 Mikania micrantha
ATGAATTATTAGTGATACCAGTAGAGGAGATACAAATAAACGAACAACTACACTTTGTCTAAGAACCATTGGAAATTATGGATCGTGAAGTTAAACAACTGAAACGAAGCCGTGTTCCAATTGTTAAAGTTCGCTGGAATTCCAAGCGCGGACCTAAGTTTACTTGGGAGCATGACGATCACATTAAATCTAAGTATCCCCAATTGTTTACAAAGGAAGTCGTACCCGTTAACGATTCTTAAATTTCGGGACGAAATTTCTCTAACAAGGGGAGACTTTAACATTAGTGCCCAAACAGTAGTTCGGAACAGTGTGAAGTACAGTATACTTTTGTACGGTACTCTGTGTAATACTTGTTATATGCAATTAATGCTAAATACTTATGAAATTGTTTCAGAAACACCGTGTAAACTATGATGCAACAGTCGGATTTTGTCTGGCAACACTAAATTATGCTATCTTTGTCAGTTTAGGATTTACTATGTGTAAACGTATGCGAGAACGACTAAAACAAAATAATAACAGATGTCGTTATGTGAACATTAAACTAACGAAGTATTCATGTGAGTGACGATTTGCACGAGTATATATGTAGGTTTAAGGTTTCGAACGATATCTAATAATTAGATAATCAAATCGGAAAGTACAGTTATCATCGTGTTCGTACAGGTGACGATCCGAACGAATACACGCGAAAACCGTATGATTCGATTAAACAGTTAAATTAAACATTTTTGAAATGTTAAAATAAATAAAATATATCTAACTAATTTATTAGGAATTACCACCTAAAATAATTTAGAAAACTCTATTTTAAAAGATTGTAATGTTTAGTTACGAGAAAACCGAAACCGACGCGTTCGCGCGAGATTGAGCGAAACCGAACGAACCCGGACATGCTCGAACGGTAAAAGTGATAAAATAAAATTAAATGTCATTTATGTCACTCACCAACCTTCAACCATACTCACATTTCCGTCCCTTTCTCTCTCCTCACCTTTCCCTCACTAAAACACCCATATTTCACTCAAATCTTCACCAAATTGGGCAAATTTGGTGTCAAAAAGACCATGTTAACGTGTAGATCGTGAAGAGAAGAAGAAATCGAGCTTTGAATCACCGAAAAAGAGGTAAAATCGATTGAGAAATCACTTATTTTCAGTGTGTTGTACTATTCATCTTCTTGCTCGAACAACCTGAACTTTTCAACCTATATTCGACCACTAAAACTCTTAGGGCTTGCAAAAAATTGGCACAGGAAGTTCATGAACATCTTGGAATGATCTGGGGCATAATTTATTCGATATTGGACCTGGGCGGGTTAAAATTGATAGAAGAACACCCAAGAAGAACAATATCAATGGCTTCATGTTGCAGCGACATTCATCCATCTAGACTGGTGGTTGGATTTGATGGGCATGCTTCAAGACTGTTAGTCTCGACAATCCCTAATGTTGGGTAATCTTGACGGCTTAAATTATGGGTCATGGGTCATATTAGAAGTTTATTTGTAGTTTATTAATTATTATAAGTTTGTTAGTGGGTCAAAACATGGGATGGTTTTTCTCCCATGTTATCACGTTGCATGTTTCTAGTTGTAGTTTAATTTCATATATATGTAAGTTAGTGGGTCTTTATGAATGGCAGAAGGTTTTGAGAAGCCAAATACATGAGTTTCTAATTGAAAATACTCAAACCAAAATATACTTGTTTTGTAATCTTTTGTTTATTTCGACTGTGCAACAAAGGTTTTGTACCTACATTTGGCATCAGAGCCTAGGGCTCGATTACATTAGAAGAAAGGAGGCGATCTCATGTGTTGAATCGCTAGCAATAAAGAAGACCATCACATCGCCGGAAGGAAGAAAGCACCGGCGATTGCAAGACCGTTCCCAGGAAAGAAGAGCAGAAGCCGTAACAGACCGAACGGCTTGACCGAGACCGACCAGTTCTCTCCCGGAAAGAAAGAAGACCAAAGATTGTGACTGACGACCAAAGCAATCAGCCAAGACCGTGATTTGCTGAGAAAGAGAGATCATCCAGATCCTAGTTTTGATCTCCAAAGACTGAAAGGAAGGAAGAGTTGAAGAAGAAAGGAGGCTGCGTGGTTTTTTTTTTACCGAAGGTTCAAAATAAAAAAAAAGTAAGAAAGATGGTAGGAGAAACAAAAGACGTTGTGGTTCGTGAGCAAGGTAATAATGTACCGTTTCATTGTCCAAAATTAACCGAGACTAATTATACTACTTGGTCTACTATGATTGAAACCATTTTGAGAGCATATGGACATTGGGATGCTATAACCAAAGACGAGATTGATGAGAAAAATAATTATACCACTAAAGGTATAATATATCAAACTCTTCCAGAAAATGTTCTTTTGGAAGTTTCTAAGCACAAAAATGTGAAGGATATTTGGGAATCAATGCTGGTTCGTTATTTAGGAGCCGATCGAGTGCGAAAGGCATGGTTTCAAACGTTGAGGAACGAATTAGAAAGGCTGAAAATGAAGGACGATGAATCAATCAACGATTTCGTGGGTAAGATTAGTGGTATTATTGCTAAATTTAAAAGTCTTGGTTCAACCCTTGAAGAGGAGGTGAGTGTGAGAAAGTTTCTAAACTCGCTCCCTAAGAAGTATTTGCCAATTATTGCTCCCATTGAACAATACTCGGACCTTGCAACTATGCCATTTGAGGAAGAGGTTGGGAGAGTGAAAGCATATGAAGAAAGAATTCAAAGTCTTGAAGCACATGATGATGAGCAAGGAAAAATTTTGATGGTTAAGCATTATAGGAAAGATGAAAGGCTATATGGACGAGGAAGAGGCAGAGGAAAAGGATTCGATAGAGGTGAAAGAGGACGTGGAAGAGGCACAGGTCGAGGTGACAAAAGTGGGTTTCGATGTTTTGAATGTGGAGAATTTGGGCATTTTGGGTATGAGTGCACAAATGGAAAGAAAAAGTTAAAGAAGCAAATTTGATTCAAGAGGAAGAACCGACTCTACTTTGAGGAAATTGGTCAAAATGTCAAGATTACGAGGGTGAATGTTGGGTAATCTTGACAGGTTAAATTATGGGTCATGGGTCATATTAGAAGTTTATTGGTAGTTTATTAATTATTATAAGTTTTTGTTAGTGGGTCAAAACATGGGATGGTTTTCTTCCCATGTTATCACGTTGCATGTTTCTAGTTGTAGTTTAATTTCATATATATGTAAGTTAGTGGGTCTTTATGGATGGCAGAACGTTTTGAGAAACCAAATACGTGAGTTTCTAATTGCAAATATTCAAACCAAAATATACTTGTTTTGTAATATTTTGTTTGATTCGACTGTGCAACAAAGGTTTTGTACCTACATCTAAGACCTGGTGGCTTGGAGTGTCGAACTTATTAAAGCCGATGGCCTAGAGGGTCGATACTAGGGCTGGTCAACATTAGTAGGATCGACAGGACTGGGTTTTGACTTCTCATCAATACTGAGCTGCCCTCTGTCATAGATTTTGTTCAGCTTCGGTCGATACTAATACTTAAACATGTTCCAAGTAATTAGAACTTGGAATTAGCTTGAAAGATTAAGAAATAAGCTCGGGAGAGTTGTGTAACATCACTGTACTTTAGGTTGTCCGTACATCCGTACGATTGTACTGTTACGTCCTGAGATTTTGTAATTATTAATATTGACACATTATTTGATGATTATCACTATTGTTGGTATACATGATTATAGAACATATTATACGCGTAAACCTTGGGAAGTTTAGTTGTAACTCAACTAAACAGACCCATAGAGTTTATCGCAGTGCTATTATTGATGATTATGAGTTATTGGTTTGAGAATGGAATTGGGTTGAATTGGGACGAAACTGGGAGTTTGTTATGGTCTGGTTGCTAAACGTAGTCAAGGACACATGGTCATGGTTTATCGAAATAGCGGTGGGACGGTGTAGGGGAGGTTGCGATCTACCTCTGCATATGCCCTATATATATGCATATTTCGGTCTATCATGGATGTGTCAGTGACTAGGGTTTAGTGGGTTTTGGTTTAGGAATGATAATATTAAGGTTAATAAATAATGGGAATTTATTTCGCGAAGTGAGGTTGCGATCATTACTTAAACGCGAATGTTGATTCAGAAATATTAACTTAATAATGTATTTGCGTGAGTGACGATTCACACGAATATAATTATTAAGAATAATATACTGAAACGATATTCCATAAATTATAAATCAAATCGAAATACGATACGAGCGTCGGATTCGCAAAGGTGACGATCTTTACGAATACGTACGCGAGTAACGTGTTTCGACGAGATAATTAAGTAATATCAAACAATATTAATTTAATAAAAAGAAACTTAAAACGTTTATTAGGAATCGCAACCTAAAATAAAACAAATCCAAACAATACGCTTTAATTAAATAATTAATTAACGAAAATAAACGGAGACACTTATATAAATGATTTCTTTAAAATTATTTTATTACAAAGAAAACACGTTTATTTAAAAAGACTTTAAATATGTTTACGAAATGAACCACGTAAATTAATAATGATTAATGCATATTAAACGAGATCATTTTTGCGAAATAATGATGGTTTAAAATCAATTTAATTAATGAAACCTTATTATTTAAACATTTTATGTTTAAATATGTTTATGTTTAAAAACCGAGCATTTTATTTACTCTAATCGCGATAGAAACGAGACCGGACACGGGGAAAGACACGCGATATATGGAAGAGATTTTCCATCTTCTTCCTCACATTTAACAAGCTCACTCTCTCTCTCTACATCTCCATTTTCGTCACCCTCACTACCTCCATCTTCTCTCTAGCTTAACTTCCTCGTTCCTTGACGAAACTTCAAGATCTTCGCGCCCACGCGACCGTGTGACCGAGGAGAACAAGGAAGTACAAGAAGAATTCGCATTTGATCTACATTTAGAGGTAAATATGAGCTTTTGTTTTCGGATTAGTTGCAAGACACCACCGATTTAATTAATGGTAGTTTAATCTATTTATACACTCGAAAACCCTTGAATAATTCGTGTAAATGACATAGAACGCGGGATATTAGTCACTAGCAGGTGTAGAACTTGATGAGGACGAGAGCAGGTGCTGAAACATGGAGGTTACAGGTCACGAACCTGTTGTTCACGCCCAGGTCCAGCCGAACCCTGCGCTACCAGATCTGGCCGAACCCTGCGCTACCAGATCTGGCCGAACCCTGCAAGGGGTGGCCGAACCTTCCTTGCACCGAACCCTCAGCCTCGAACCCTTGATCATCTTAGGGCCAAACCATGTGCTAGCGAACCTATCATCTTAATGCTTTAGGCAGCGAACCTTTTCTTGCTCGCCAAGTCACGATGAACGAACCCTTATTCATGCGAACCCTAGATACAACTTAGTTAGAAGGGACGAACCTAGGGGCTGGTATGTGTCACGAACCCTTGTGGCCGAACCTATGAGTCACGAACCATAAGCTTCGCCTAAATGGAAGTGTTAGCCGAACCTTGGACTGCTGAACCAAAAGGTTCGCTGGTCCAAGGGCTGCCCCCACCATTTTCGAGTTGTCGGACGCTAAGTGATGAACCAAAGATTATGAGAGATCGTGTAGAATCATACATGCATGAATGATGATACAAGCCACCACCTTTTCTCTCCCTAACTTAATTCTTCTTTAAAATCATGAAGTTATATAAGTATATGTGGAATTTGTTGGGTAACACTTAACTTCTCATGAGAATATATTAATTGCAACTTTCTTAAACATAAAAATTTAATTTAATAACTTCGATTGTGGTGGTTAATTGAATGAAATCATGCATGCAAGCATAGGTATGTGTATACTTAGGATTACCCCTTTACTTATACATACCTATGAATATGTACATGGCATCTCACGAATGGTCCATTAATAGGGGATGATAGAAAGAACCAATGAGTCTCAATTATAAACTAATAGTGACTAATTACGAAATGTTGGTTGAAACACTTTAGCCTAGGATAAATAAACTAAGTTAAGTTAATACTTAGTGATTAAAAGTTAACACTTATGGATAATTGACTAGAATAAAACACATATACTTATGAACACAAAACACACGGTAATTACAGGTTGTTGAGTGATTGATTGAGTTACATACGCGAGCGTGCATAACACGAGAACACATATACTAAGGACTTCATGTGAGTTCTCATAACCTCCCTTTCTTTAAATTGTTTTTGTTTTAAAACTCGGAGGTGAAACATGTATACCGATTTAAATATTATTTTGATAACACAAGGATAATACCTGTTTATCATTATGATATTCACTATTATGAATTAACACTATTATGGATTATCACTGATTATTATACATCCGTGTAAACCTTGTTATTGACTCCGGTCAATAACAAAGATTACATGTATTGTCACATACTCCGTGAATCATTACTTTTAACTTCGGTTATTTGTTTTGACTTCATGTATTGTCACGTGGATGATTTGCACATCCGTGAATCATTACTTTTAACTTCGGTTATTTGTTTTGACTTCATGTATTGTCACGTGGATGGTTTCCACATCCGTGAATCATCGCCTTTAACTCCGGTTAATTGCTTTGACTTCATGTATAGCCACATGGTTAGCTACCACTCCATGGATCTTGTTTTTAACATATGTTAATTACATAGTCACAGATATTATTTGAGAATGTTGACATTGAGATTGATTGATTGGTTATGTGAGTTGATTATCTCTTTCTGACTATGATTATCTGTGATTGATTTTGACTGATTGGTTATGTGATTATGTGTTTTGTGTATGTGCTTGGTTGTTAAGTTTGGAGATTGGTTGGATTATCTCATACAGGTATTATTGTGGATTTTCTCAGGAAATCATAAGCCTTTATACTCATTTATCTAAACCTTTTATAAAACCATTTTTAAACTCAAACTCTTAAATCCATTTTATAAAATCCTTTTAAGTATAAAAACTTATGATTACTCACCAACTAGTTTGTAGTTGACACTTGATTTCTTACATGTTTCAGGTGATGGAGACAAGTATGATGAAGAGGGTGATCTCTTCTATTTTGGACATCATCATATAGGGTCTTGGACTTAGCTAAATAACTAAATATCTGGCGACTAGAATTTAGTTAGATAGCTAAATCTCTTTTGTATTTATTGTAACTATTTCATGATGAACATGATTTTTGTGTAATTATTTTGGTTGATTGATTGATATATGATGATTGGATTTAGATGCCCACGACCTTTTGAACAATCTACACATCCCTCGTGGCATCCCGACGTTTCCGCCATCGGTCGGGGTGTTACAAGTTGATTGAACATGGGTTAGTCGGGTTGAACTATTAGGGTTTATGGAGCGAACCGGTTTGGGGTTTCCTTCGGTATTGAGGTGCTAACCACACTAAGCTTTTCTAACACTTTCAAAACTATAAAAATCTAAGTTTTAATAGGTATAGAACTATAATACATTGGATTTTTGTCAAAGCAAAACCATGTTTAAAGATTGCTAGAAACCGATTGGGTTCAAGAATGAATCACTAAGTGTAAACTAAAACCCTAATGCTCTAAATAATAACTAAGGGTGTTTTAAACTAATAAACTAAGCTTGTGTAACAAGTATCATTAAGAAGCAATATGAAAAGAAGCTATCGATTGTGGAGAAGCCAAAGAAACAAAAAGAAAACTTACGAGAAACTAAGGAAAACACTAAGTATGGGATTATGTTAGTTTTTGGACGTGGTTTTATACCACTTTTAGTCTTTTACCATTGTAGAATACATAAGTTAGTAAGACAGTAATTAATGTTTGTTAGAATTCACTGTAATTTATTATGTTCAATAACCTCATTGACTGTTATAAGTGAAACCTTAATCAAGAGGGCAATGACGTATTGGCAAGGTCCGGGGGTAATGTCCTTGAAAGCAGGGTCATAAGGACAGAGCCTCGATAGGTTTAAGTTAATAGGTTTTAATTTAACATATATAGGTTTATTGAAAATTTATTGGATGTTTAAATTTTCTGAAATTTTACATATTCGTGCAAATTTGAGTTAAATTCAAGTTTGAAATTTAAATAGCAAAAAATAGTTTTTCATTGGTTTTTGAGTTACCCGTATTTGAATACGAGTTTTTTCATTTAATTCATATAAAACATACATTGGTTCTCTCTGAAATTTTTCATATTTTGTTTTTTATCAATTAGAAAGTTTTACCAATTATAATTGGAAGGAAATCACCTAATTGTTTCAATTGAAAGTAAAAAACATGACTTTCCACTTGTTAATGTTTACAACATGAATTTCTTACAGAATAAGTCAGTGTTTTACGTCTAAATTGCTGTAAATCGGTATACGGTAACAGCATATATATACTACCATCTTACTTCAACGACTTTACCAATTGTATCTAATCCGAACCCCAATAATTCCTAATCAATTTGGTCTTTAACATTGGTTATAGTCTAATTATTAATAATGTATTTTTGCAAATTACAACAATATGTCTATCTAGAGGTGAGCAAAAAACCCGGTTTTGGAACCGGAACCTTGAACCGAACCGGAATCAGAACCGGTTGTAACCGAACCGGTGGGTAGGGGTGGTTCCAGATTTTCAGAGAAACTGGAACCGGAACCGAAAAAAGCGGAACCGATTCCACCTTTACTCCACCAAACCCGAACCGAAACCGGTTGTTGACTTTGTTGATCGGAACCGGTTTTAAAAAAAAAACCGGTTTGCCCACCTCTATGTCTATCCAAAAATACAAAAGAAAAAAAAAAAGAAGATAGTGAAACATAAACACTACAATATTTTGAAAAAAATAATACGTTGAAAAACTTATTTAAATGCTGTAAAATGAATTTGAGTTGTGTAATTTACGTATGTTAATAAATAACATGGTTACATGGCCGAACCAGAAGAGAGGCAAAGTCAGAGACCATCCCGAGCCTGTTTTTTAGGAGGCTTGATCTTCAATTTTTTCTTTTTTATAAATTATATATAAAAAGATCAGATAAACAATATAAAACATAAATTCTTATTATAATTAAGAAAGCCTAGTTTTTTTCGTCCCAAGCCCTCGAAATATTTTTGAATTTCGGAGCTGGCTATGATGAATAATTAAAATAAAATTTAGTTTCTCTTCCATGGTTTGAGGATGGAGAGAATGATGATGATGGCAATTACAATAAGCAAAGTGATGGCCATCATCATACATTTTCTTGATCTCTTTTGCAACCTCTTCGCTGTGGTGAGTGCATCTGCACCCATGTGTACGTGATCCACTGCATTTGCGACCTACATTCATATATAAACAACAAATCTCACGATTATTTAAATAATTGTAATTATATATATAATTTTTATATCATGTCTTTAGTAATAAAATTTTACAAGTCACAACTTATTTTTTGAGCTTTCCTTGAATTTTTTGTAGTAAATAGTCACTTTGAAACCGCAATAAAAGTAATATTGTGTTGTAAAATTTTAGCATTATTAATTTTTTTTAACTGATCTTACACGGGGTCTTGAAGCATGTGAAGGAGGTGCGACCGCACATTACCCATTTTTTTAGGGGGCCCTAAATTTTTTAAAAATTTGTATATATTATATATATTTCAATTTATTTTACAACAAACACATATAATTAACATTCCAATTCTTAAATATATTTAACCTAATTAAAAACTAATTACCAAAAACCAAAGTGGGTTCTTTTTATATTGTTGATCAAGCAAATGCTTCACTTCAAACAAGATTTGAAAATTACAAAAAAGTACGAAAAATTATTTAGATTTTTATTTCCTAAAAAGATGAAGGAATTGGACGACAATGACAGTAGTTTATGTTGTATTCTTTTTAAGGATGCTTTGAAGTATGATGGAAGATCATATATTGATGGTTATGATCTTAATATTGAGTTAAAGTTGTTGGATACTTTATTACCTAGTGAGATTATAAACCCGGTTGATGTTTTGAAATATTTGAAGCGAGTCGATTGTTTTCTAAATGCATCAATTGCATATAGAATCTTGTTAACTATACCGGTAACTGTAGCATCCGCAGAAAAAAACTTTTCAAAATTGAAGTTGTTGAAGTCATACTTACGATCGATAATGTCTCAAGAAAGACTTAATGGATTGACAAAAAAATAACTATTGAGATTGAAATACTAGATAATGTGGATTATGAAGATCTAATCAACAACTTTGCATCAAAAAATGCTAGAAGAACGTAACGTTTTATTTAGTTATTTGAAACATTGAAATGCATCATTTTGCTAAAGCAATTTTGTTTATATTGATTTTACTGTTGTTTTAATTATCGTCAATTTGTGTGTGTGTGCCCACACATTGGGGCCCATTTTTAGCATTCGCACAGGACACCTAATATATCAGAGACAGCCCTGAATCTTACGTATCAAGTATGTTATTTTTAACTATGTCCACCAAACAGAGGTAAGTCATACGCCTCCCAAACGAGCGGAAGCCAGTGGAATAGGTAACCCCCCCCCCCCCCCAACAACACACACGCATTGAGATCGGACCCGAGATTGAAGCTCAGATTCAACCCCTCACCTTGATATACAAAGAAATGTCTCAAAAGAGATTTGAACCCTCGTCTCTTACGAGACTTGGGTTCACCAAGACAAGATGCCTTATATTAGGATTATTAATTACATATACTCTTCAACAATGTTTTTATAACTACACCAGACATTGAACTTGGCGTTTTACCTGCTCATTGGTTGGACTGGTCCGACCAAATTCATTAGCTAGAAAATACTTAAAAAATATCCAAAAATCTATAGAATTATGATGTTTAAACAAACATAATAATGATTAAAAAGAGTAAGTAAGGCATTTAAATCATTCAAACTTTATTTAAAACTTAATAGTTAAAAGGGTGGTTTACAAATTGACTAACTCAGATGTATTTTTTTACTAAAACAGACAGTTTCAACGTCTGACTAATTTAGGTAGTGTCTTAATATAATCATAAAAACTATCAAAGATGCACTAAAACTAAAACGAAAATTTCTTCTTTAATATTAAAAACGAAAAAAAATGTAAAAACATGACAAGACATTGAAAACAGATTTGACCATGAACAAAGTTAACAAATAACTTAACCGAACATCATTAACACTTAACTGTAAACGATAGTAACTAATAAAGTGTGTGTAATATATGTACACGTGTATATATATTCGTTATAGTCTTGACTAGGTTTTTTTAATTTTTTTTAGATGCCCCGTGTTTACATTATTGTAACGAGCTTAAAAGTTAATAAATTGATTGGAAATTTTTTTAACAATTGTAAAGGACAGTGATGTAACAGTTTATTTACAGATATGTAACTTATTATATATAGTGATGTAAATTTTTTCTTTAATTCCGTTTTAATTTAGACTAATTTTTTATTTTTATTTTTCCAAATATTCCGCTTTACATCGATGTTGCAAACATAAACATTACACACTATTTTCTTTTTTTTTAGTAGTAAATTAAAGTAATGTAATACTAAATCAAGTAATTTACAGTGATGTAACACATTGTTTACACTGATGTAATTTTTCTCTTTAATTCCGTTAAAACCAGACTTCGTTTTTTATTTTTTCCCCAAATATCCCGTTTTACATCTATGTAACAAGCATATAACAAAACACATTATATTAATTTTTTTCTGACGACGACAGATTAAAATAATGTAATATAAAATGATGTAACTTATGGTGATATAACGCGTTATTTACATTGATGTCATTTTCTCTTTAATTACGTTATAATCTCGACTATTTTTTTATTTTATTCCCATTTGTCCTTTATTTACATCAATATAACAAGCATAAATTTAACAAATTATTTTGAATATTTTTCTAACAATGGTAAAAATAATATAGTATAAAAAAGTTATGAATATTTAATAAAAGATAGGGTAAACTTTATATATAAAAATTCGTTATAACTTGTTGCAAATTTAAGACAAACGTGATTTTTAGTTGATTGTAAATTAAAGTTTTGTTGTGAGTCCTTAGATTAAAAAAAATAGTTATTGAGTCACATTGATGCATTAAAAAACACGTAGTTATATAAAAATTCAGTTCTCTTTAATTTCGGAAAAAAATTAAAAAAATTAAGTCAAGATTATAATGGAATTAAAGAGAAAATTGAGACGAGTAAAATGGTGCAATTTTGTATAAAAAATAAATATAATATAAAAAAGGTATGAATATATAAAAAAGGAGGTAAACTTTTATTAAAAAATAGATTAATTAAAATATAACAGAAGGTGAAAAAGCCTTACTATCATATTAAATCTAGCATCTATATCTATACTACCTAATAAAATAGTAACAATTTGCTAAATGTCATCATTTTAGGCTATCCACATCATATTTGTGTCACATGTCAACACTATATTAATTTTATGAATTTTAAAATTTAATTTCATTTAATCAATATAATTAATTCATTTAAATGAGGTAAATTAATTAACTTCAATTATCATTAAATGATAATAAAAATACAATCATGTGAAAAAAGCTCCAATCTCACATTTGAACAAAAATGATGAAAGAATTTTGTTAAATTGAGACAAGAAGAAAAGACACACTCTGATATGAAATGTAAATTAATAGAATTGTATGATCTTGATTTAATAATAAGTTACACGGTTAACTATACTCTGTTTATTCAGAGTTAAAAATACGGAGGGTCTAATACTTTTATTTTTTAATAAACAGTACGTCCAATGTTGTATATAAAAAAGTTTTAGAGGTTTATATTTTGCATTTTTAATATGAAATGTATTCTTGTATAGTAGATTATGTAATTAGTTATTATAAGTATATTTTAATTGTATTAATTTTTGTACACAATCCCATGTAATACATAGGTTTATAACCTAGTTTAAATAATAAAAAAATGTCTAATTTGTCCTTACATATTAAAAAAATAAATATGACACATGTTATGATCCTATTCACTTGATTTTTTTGTTAATCATTGGATGATAGTTATTGAGTTATAGTTGTATCAATGAGTTCTTTTATGTTTACAATCATATGACACACACAAATGGTTTTTAAGATTTAATTATATTGCAAATTTGATCTCAAATTTTAAAAATTACGATTTATTGTCTCCGCTATTAATTCATGTTAATTTTTAACAAATTTGAAGACTAAACTGAAAATATGATAACCACATAGACCAATTGTGGAAAAATAAAAATAAAAGATCACATAAAAGTTTTAACAATTTAATTCCGTTTTTTTTTTTGTATTATTCCGGGTGCCACAAGAAATATAAAAAAAAATTGATTGCCATAACATAGTTTTAGCTTGGGTGTATATATAATAAAAAAGAATCAGATCGTAAATTGTCTTCCTTTTTTTATTCGGTTCATCAGTTGCAATCCTAATTTAATTTGTTGTCTTTGTTCGATGAATACGACATTAGGAAGTAAACAGCTACTCATGCACATGTTAAGTTTAAAAATTTTATTTAAAAAAAAAAAAACTGAATAAATTATGTTTGATCAGCATTCGTTAGTTCTAACGAGCATTACTAGGGGTTATAAGCATGCAAACATCTTACAAAGATTCAGATTTTGTAGTTTTTTAAATCTAAGGACCACACTTACAATATGATCAAATCATAGAGATATCATTTGTCTAATTCTCTCAAAAAAAAGTTTTTCAACAAAATAATTATATACAACCTAATAGTTGGGAGTGGAGGGAGCATCACTCAAAAGTACCCAAAAGATTTTTACTCAAAACCAATCAGATTATTCAAACATTTTTTTTACCCAAATCCAGTGTTGTAAAAATCGCGATTAGGCGGCCGATTAATCGGGATTAATCGGTAATCGCCCCTTAACTGATTAATTTTAGCCTAGTCGGTCGAAAAATCGCTAGGCGGTCAAAGTCGGTCAAAATCGGACCTAATCGGTCAAAATCAGCTCTAGTCGGGATAATCGGTCTAATCGGTCAACAAAAATTAGATCTAATTTGTCTTGCGTTTTGATAATTTGTGTACTTGATTGAAGAAATTAGTGGTCCTGATCGATGGAAATGGTGTACCAGGCAGTGGAAGATGATGATTTGAACATGAAGAGACGATTTGATATTGAACTTCGACGGGTTCGAACATGGAAATCGCCTTCGCCAGTTTGGCGATTAAACTTCTGCGATTGAACTTCAACGATTTGCGATTGAACTTCGACGATTTGGGATTGAACTTCTGACTTCCGACCGATCCCCTCTTGAAAGTCGATGTCAGAGTTCGGCCATTCCTTCGGCCTTCGCCCTCGACCGATCCCCTCTTGACTTCCGACGATTTGGGATAGAACGCCAGAACGCTTTTCTTTTTTATTGGGTTTTAACAAATGGGCTGGGTTTTAACAAATGGGTTTTTGAAAAGATAAAAATAAATAAATTAGATATTAATTAGCATATAAATTATCAATTAAATAGTTAAAATCTTTAAATATTTGAAAATTTATGTATAAATTTTTTTATATATGTATATAATTTTGAAAAATTACATATAAAATTTAATCCGATTAATCCCGATTAATCGCTAGTCCCTACCTCACCGCTCGGCTAGCGCCTAGCGATTTTTACAACACTGCCCAAATCTATCCAAATCATTTGAAATGCAATCCAATGTTCACAGTTCCGTTTCAAATGGTTGGTTTTCTTTTAAACATTTGAGGGGTCGGTTTTGAAAGTTTAAAACCGTAATAAATGGTTTGTTTTACGGTTTTCATCAAAACCGGTCATAACAAATCGGACCCGACCATGTGTGTATTTGCGTGTACGTATGTATGAATATATTTACCTATTATAATAAATGAGTATTTTTAGAGACACATGTCGTGTTATGGTACAATCTGAAGAAAATTTTCTCGTCTCTCTCCTAATATATATTTATAACTTTTTAGTAATTAAATTATATAATTAAATATCAAAAAATATAAATCTTCTTATTCTATTATTTTACTAATTTATTATAATTTATAAATTATAAAAATATTTCAATTATACTTTATATTAAAATATAATTTTATAATTATTAAAAATTTGTTATTATTTTATATAAATAAATATATTTTTTAATTATCCAACCGTGTAAAAAAAAATTTTCCACTCTTTCTTTTCTAGAAAAAAGTAAATTATCCATCTCAATCTAATAATGATTGAATGCCTGAACACTCAGAGATTCTCGCGAGTCTATATATGTAAATTACAGTATAGAAAGAACTTCTCCCAACCAGATCGTTGCCCGAACTACCCTACTCAATGCCTGTTTTCTTACTTTCATTTCTATTGTAAATAGTAGTCAACGGCTCGCTCAAAGGAAAATCTAAGAAGCCAATGTTAGGGGTTTTAGGCTAGTAAAGAAACTTCTTATTTTTACTCAAAACCAATCAGATTATTTAAACATTATTTTACCCAACTCTATACAAATCATTTGAAATGCAATCCAAAACTACCTTAAACTCAAATGTATGGGTGTTCATGGTTCGGTTTCAAATGGTTGCTTTTCTTACAAACATTTGGGGGGTCAGTTTTAAAAGTTTAAAACCGTAATAAATGGTTTGTTTTACGATTTTCATCAAAACCGGTCATTACAAATCAGACCGGACCGTGTGTGTATATGCGTGTATGCATGTGTGTGGGTATAAAGAGAGAGAGAGGAGGTTCATAAGGAAATTCTTTATTTAAAGAAAATTAAGAAAACTCCTTATTCACATAAAAACTAAGAAATTCATACTTACCAATAAATTTTTTTAAAAAAATTTCATAATTTTTTATTATAAGATTAAAAATGTTATATATAGTGAAAAATAAAATTTTAATAAAGACATGTACATCAAGAAGTTACGTATATGTAACTCAAAAAGTTACGAATATAACTCATAAAGTTACATATATGAAACAAAAAAAATAATTGGTAATAATTGTGATTAGTTTCATTAGTTTTCTTCAAAACGATGGTTTTTTTAGAAACTCTTTCCTATACATACACACACACACACATAGGGGATGGAAGTATACATAACTCACTCTTAAAATAATAACTTAAATCATTCCGCCAAGATGAAACCAAATCTTGTATTTTTTTTTACATTATTGTAACACATTTACAACACTTTCTTTTTTTATGAGTTTGCGTAAATTAATCAACTTTTAAAAGGTAACATCGTTGTAAATTTTGAGTCTAAAACAATTATAGTGTTGTAACTTGTAAATCAAAAACTTATAACGATGTTACCTCTTAAAATATGATGAATTTACGCAAACTTATTAAAAAGTATTCTAAATGTGTTAGATTGATAAAAAAAATCCAAAAGCACCCAACTCGCCTAGTCATATAGGCTTTGTAATTACATGATACATCAATAAAAGGAAAAAAAAAAATAACAAAAAAGAAAATTTTGCACACGGAACTAAAAATGTGTTTAAGAAGTGTCATTGCCACTCTTCCAAGGCTGAATAAAAGAAATCATAACTACGGTAAAGATCAAATAGAAAGTCTATATTGTCTAAGAATGCTAAAAAGAAATGTTAAAATCTCCAAAACTTCTCCAAATGAACTCCGATTAAACTCATTTTGATGACATTGAAATTGTCTTGTCGAATATACAATATTTTCTTTTTGGTATTAGCTTTAACAACTAGTTTTATAATTTGAATTTTAGGACATGTTTTTTTAGCTATTAGGTTTTATCTTTAGGTTTAGGGTTTGTTTTTATAAATTTGGTTATATTATTTGGGTTTATTATTTATGATTTAAGGTTTGGGTTTTAGGAATTACAAGTTGTTTCCAATGATGTAAAAATGAATTCAATCGGAATTTATTTGGATCGGTTTTCGAGTTTTTAAAAATCATTTTTAGTCTTTTTAGGCAAGAAAACTTTTTAGGAAACCTTTACCACCATAACTATTGCTATTATGATTAACAGCAAAATGATTGCACAAAACATGCATTTTGGACTCTTAGATATGTAGTTTCTTTGCGGTTTGTAATGCAATTGTCGCTGATCGGACTTGATCAACCATATTTATTACTTAAATCAATGTTTATCGTCCAGAAAATGACGACAAAATCGTTAATAAGCCATGCAGATATGGCGCGTCCAAGAAAAAGGTACAACTTTTGTGGCAGTAGGTACAAGTGACCATGCAGAGGATAAGTTTATAGCTGACAAAATGATGTAAGGGCCTTTTCTAGGAGCTTGCTTAACTTGACAAATCCAAATCCAAATCCATGTACAACTAGTGTTGCACAATGTACAATTGAAGAAAGCATGGCTAAAGCGTACCTGGCTTTCGATGTTATCCAATAGGTCTCCTTGAGCTTCTACAAGAACCGCCATATCAAGGTATATCTGGTAATTAACGTCAGTAGTAAGTCTTTTAACATCCTTATCTTATAATTACACATCATATCGATCAGCATCTCAAGTGAATAAGTTACCTGATGTAGCTCCAGAAGTTTTTTCTCGATTTCCCTCACAGCATCGTGTCGTTCTTGAATTTCTTCCAATGTGTTTACTACCTTTAATTAATCAAAACTAAGTTTAGTAAAAACTTAAGTTCACTTTGCACAAGGGCTAGGGAGGGACCAAACCGCTTCACGTTTCAATATATACACATATGTACAACAGATTGACTTCAAAAATTATAGTCGTGAGAAATTTGTCGGAAGTTTAGATATTTTCCTACAATTTTCTTACAAAACATATAAACAAAATATTTCTATTGTTTTGTTGGAAATTGGTCTAAACATTGTGAGAAGATGCTTATATTTTGATACAAAATAGCAACAAATTTGTTTTGTGTCTATTATGTGGGAAAAGTGCAGGAAAATTTAGGGTTATTTTTTGTTCAATTATTTGTAGGAAATTCGTCACTAAATTGTGATAATTTTTGTTTGTTGGTATTTTATAGGAATTATTTCACTCTTCTAGTAATGTTATCACTTTAAATGTCATAATAAAACAACCTTACCAGTTGTTTTAAAACTTGCCCTCAAGGTTAGTAAAATGTGAAATGAAAAGTAAAAAAAGAAGATTCCTTGATGTGTGTTTATATATACATACATACATACATATATATATATATATATATATATATGATTGTGCTCAAATAATAACTCACTTTTAAAGCAATAACCCAGATAATTTTGCCAAGATGAAGCCAAATCTTGGATTTTTTTTAACATCATTGTAGCACAATTAGAACACTATGTTCTTTTATGAGTTTGCGAAAATTCATCACCGTTTGAGAGTTTACATCGTTGTAAGTTTTGGATCTAAAACAGTTACAGTGCTGTAAATCAAAAACTTACAACGATGATATCTCTTAAACGGTGATGAATTTTCACAAACTCATAAAAGAACATAGTGTTCTAAATGTGTTACAATGATGTTAAAAAAAATCCAAGATTTGGCTTCATCTTGGCAAAGTTATCTGGGTTATTACTTTAAAAGTAGGTTATTATTTGAACACTTCCCTGTATATATATAGGGAAGGGTATAAAAAATAACCCTCTTTTTTTGCTACAACTACATAACCCATTTCAACCAATAATAAAATTACACATAAGTTTTCATTAAAATATTAAAAATGGCATCATAGTCATTTTACTTTTATAAGTTTCCCCCCCTTCTTTTTTAAACATTAATAACTTTTTTATAATATATTATTTTTTTTAAAATTGCACCATTATATTCGTCTCATTTTTCTCTTTAATTCCGTTATAGTCTTGACTAATTTTTTTTTTACTTTTTTTAGATGCCCTATATTTACATCATTGTAACGAGCTTAAATATAACAAATTTATTTGAAAGTTTTTCTAACAATGATAAATTACAGTGATGTAATTTACATTGACGTAATTTACCGTGATATAATTTACATTGACGTAAAATTCGGTTTCGGTTTTTTTTGGTTAATTCGGTTCCGGTTCGGTTTTTTCTGTTAATTTGGTTCCGGTTCGGTTTTTTCGGTTAATTCGGTTTCGGTTTGATTTTTTTGGTTTTTTGCTCATCCCTAATTTGTAATGAGCCTAAATACAACAAATTAGTTTGAATTTTTTTCGAACAATGATAAATTACATCATTAAAATTATCATTGTTAGATAAAAAAATTAAAATAATGTGTTATATTACATCATTGTAATTTATCATTGTAATTTATCATTGTTAGAAAAAAAATAAAATATCATTGTTAGAAAAAAATTCAAAATAATGTGATATATTTATGCTCGTTACATTGATGTAAATAATGGACAATGAGAAAAAATTTAAAAAAACTAGTCAACATTATAACGGGAATTAAAGAGAAAATTACATCACTGTAAATAATGTGTTACGTCACCGTTAATTATGTCATTGTAAATTACTTCATTTTGTGTTACATTAGTGTAATTTACCATTGTTAGAAAAAATTTCTAATTAATTTGCTATCTTTAAGCTCGTTACAATGATGTAAATACATGACCTCAAAAAAATAAAAAAAAAACTAATCGAGACTATAACGAAATTAAAGAGAAAAATGAGACGAGTATAATGGTGCAATTTTTTTAAAAAAATAATATAGTATAAAAAAGTTATGAATGTTTAAAAAAAAGGGGTAAACTTTACATAAATGACAAATGTCTCAAATGCCCTTCATATTAAAAAAAAAAAAGAAATTGACACATGGCACGATCCTATACACTTACATTTTTAAAGTAACAATTGGATGATAGTTAATGGGTTACAACAAAAGATAAGCGTTATTAAAAATTACATCCCCTATATATATATATATATAGGGGAAAGATCAAATAAAAAGTCTTTTTTGCCTAAGAAGGCTAAAAAGGATTTTTAAAACCTTCAAAACCGACTCAAACGAACTCCGATTGAACTCATTTCGATGGCATTGGAATCGTCTAATCGAACCTTACAATATTAGCTTTTAGGTTTTAGCTTTAACGAGTAGTTTTAAAAATTAGATTTTAGGGCTTGATTTTTAGCTTTTAGGTTTTCTCTTTATGTTTAGGGTTTGTTTTTAAAGTTTTGGTTTTAGTATTTGGGTTTATTGTTTATGATTTAAGGTTTAGGTTTTAAAGTTCGATAAAACGGTTCAAATGATGCTAAAATGAACTCAATCGGAGTTTGTTTGGTTCGGTTTTCGAGTTTTTAAAAACCCTTCTTAGCCTTCTTAGGCAAAATAGACTTTTTAGGGGAACCTCCCCCTATATATATATATATATATAATAAAGGTTTTGATGATACCGTGTCAGTATAGGCCACCCAAAAATGAATTTCCCTGTCTTTATCACCTATTAAATATTTGTAGACTACATTTTATTACATATTGAATTTTCTTATTTCTTTCTTATTAAATACTAATAACTTTAGAATTATATGATTACATTATAAGTTATATTCCTTAATTTTATATAAAAAGTTTTTGAGAAATATATGATCATTACTTAAAATATATAATTTTAAAATTAATTTATTTTAAGACGTATATAACATAGGTTTCTAAACTAGTTTATCAATGCATCGACAATGTCTACCCATTTACTTGACAATGACGTCTTTGAGTTATATTTCACATATAACCCCTTAAAGTTTTTTCTAACGTCATATTTATCCAACAAATAAACTAATAATAATAAAATTAAATTTCATGCTTGCTAGTTTCATTAAGTAAAACTTATAATATGATTGTTACACACTTCTCTTTTTCCTTACAGTACAAACTCTCATGTCCCTATACGGCTATACATGGTTTTAGGAGAGCTTATCAAGGTGTCGTAAATTTAAAAATATGTACATTTGATTTTATGATTTTTATACCAAGTTTTGAGCAGGATAAAGATGAAATAGTAAATTTAGCTCATAAACAAGTTAAACAGGTCAAAAATTCTCAAAATGCGAATGTAGATATTTGATCTATGCATTTGGTTTGGTCTGGTTTGGATTCAGTTGTACGTATTCTAAAAAGTTAGTTTTCGGTTCTAAAATTTTTCAAAAATCGGTTCATAGCTTGGTTCAGAGCAAGGAACAAAAACCAAACCTGCTTTTTCTTTCCCTTAAATATAAAACAATATCATTTTTAGGTTCACTTTTTTGAAAAAAAAAAGAGAGCCAACACTGAGTCAAGCCATTCATTGAGTTTGGATCTTTGGCTTCAGGTTAGCGCGGTTCAAACAACAGACTTACCTGTCCTCGACCCATTTCTTTCATCGCATTCTGGAAAATTTGCTCACTATTTCCAGTTTCTATAAGGTTGTTGATAGTCTGCATCACAAAAAAACAACTTAAGGTTAACACAGAAAACGCAAAATAAATTATGAATTTTTGTCTCAAGTTCTAGCTCACCTCTTCATCGGGCCGGGTTCCCGTAACTGCAAAACCGATTCGAATTAAGAAGACCAATAAAAAAGGAATATTTGACAGTAAAAAGTCATATGTTTGATTCTCAAAAATCAAGTGTTTGACCCAAACCTGTAATAACTCTTCTTTCCACAACCTCACGATATTCGTCATCAATCTTTCGTCTTAAAGTCTGAAAATAATAAAGAATGTAATTTTCATAATAAAAAAAGGTCAATAATCATAATTTTTTTTTTTTTTTTTTTTTTTGGTCAATTCAGCATTCTTAATAAATCAATATGGATCCAATTACAATAAAAAGGCAGGTAAGCGAGCAACAAGCTGCGCCGCCACCCCCTTTTGAATGGCAAATCCGATCCTACTGAAAACAAAGTTAGCGTTCTTCGGTGTCGATGAATTACTGTGCACGACCTGCTGAACTCTCTTCAGAAATGTAGCAGCATCGGGGGCAAGAGACCCAAAAGTATCGAAAGCAATTACATATTAACCCTTTCTAAACCAAATATATTACATATTTATCTATTATCTATGTAATAAAAAATCATGGCCTAATGAATAGTATATTTCTATTTGTTTTCACACTGGCCACTGGTTGTGGTACAATTTTAGGTGCTTCAGATGCAAGATGATTATGCGATGGTTTTAGGTTCTCTCATACGCTTCCCCTCTCTCGTATGCTATTTTCGCCGGAGCATCGGCTAATGCGTTTTGTCTCCGATGAAGCGGCCGGCAGTCCTTCTCTTTTATACACAACCCTTTTGAAGAAGCCTCTATCTCTGTTGAAAAAGGCAGAATCAACGGTTGTATTTTTGGGGATGCAGCGGTCTCTCTCTCTTGCTCGTCTCTTTCTGCCCGGTTCAAGTGATGACGGACATCTAGGGTTCCGACGAGATTTAATGTTGTCCCTTCCTCCTTTTTTTTTCTTCTAATCTATCATGGGGTAATGTTGCAGCCCGAGTGCTAGCAAGATAAACCAACACAAAGACGACGGCGTTAATGTTGCTGGAATTTTGTAGGGAAGGTTGTCTTTTGCTTCTGAATGCACTGTTGGGGTTTCATTTCAATTCATGTGAGCAAAAACCAGTTTCTTTGTTTTTCACCTGGTATATTGACTTGAATTTGTTGTAATTGGCTTAGAGTGCTAGACAAAATTGACCATAACTCTGTTTTTCTATTAGTTTAGGCAAAATTAATGAAGTCAAGGGCTGCTACAGGAACAATGATTTATCATGAGATGAGTTTTTTTTTACATGGCTACCATGAGATGAATCTATATATTCTTGACTATTAACAGTGGTGTTTGGATGTTGATTTAAACTGAATATTGACTTGAAATTATGATAAAGCAGTTTGAGTATTTGTAAATATCAATTATGCCTCTGCTTATAAGATTATTTAGGGTTTGTGTAATTAAGTGATTAGTTCTTCAATTTGAAAGTAGTCACCTTTAAAACACCTGTTAGAGGAAAGGATAAGAAAGTAATCGCGTGATTGTTAAAATTGTGGATTTGAAGGGTGGGAAGAATGAAGGCTGGTATATTACTTCTATTGATAATCACCTTGGAAGTGTTAGTTGCATTCTATGTAGCAATACAACAACAACAACAAGCGTACCCAGTAAAAATCCCACTTAAAGTGGGGTATTCTATGTAGCAATGTAATTTGTAAATCTATATCATGTGTTCTCAAAAGTTATTTACTTATTGATTAGGTTACAGATGTTGATGCTATAGATTTTGTTCCACAAGATTCACTTTGTTTTTCATTGGATACTTTCATCATCATGATTAGCATAGTTCGTAACACCAACAGAAGTCGCGCTAAGCTAAAAATTAGATTTTTGATGTTTCGCTAACAAGATTCACTTAAAAACCTCAAAAAACTTGTGCCTGGATACTAGATTCATTACAGTGCATAATTTGATAATATCTAGCAATTGTTGGGATCTAATTACATGAAAGGAAATTACAACATTGAATTATATATCTCTCAAACTGCTAACTAAATGTTCTAACATTGCAGGGCAGGAGATTTACATGCAATGCTGCTAGCATAACTGTTACGGATCAAAACCATTGCAAGGTATGGGACTTGTCCCACATCGGTTGTATGGGCAATTGATGTGGGGTTTATAAGTCAAATGGGCTCTCTCACCCATCAGACTAGTCTTTTGGGTTGAGCTCTCCTGTTTGGCTTGTAACAATGGTATCAGAGCCAACTCGGAGTGGTGGCCCACGGAGTGGTGGCCTGGAGGGAGCCACCGTGACCAACGTGGCCGTGACCAACGAGGACGTTGGCCCTTAAGGAGGGTCGATTGTTACGGATCGAAACCATTGCAAGGTATGAGACTTGTCCCACATCGGTTGTATGGGCAATTGATATGGGGTTTATAAGTCAAATGGGCTCTCTCACCCATCAGACTAGTCTTTTGGGTTGAGCTCTCCTGTTTGGCTTGTAACAATAACATAAAATTATACGAGTCAAAAAGCCAAAATTGGTATTACACTGCATGTCCAGTGTGCCTACAAGCAATCTATCAAAGTGAGGAGATAGGCATCTCCATCTGATGGAAAACATGATACATCAAGATACATGTAACTTACCTCTTTTTACTATTCTATTTCTTACTCAAAGAAAGATCGAAACATCTTTTTGTGAAAACTAGGAGGGAACTGAAACAATTGCAGTTGGTTAATGGTTGCATCATGCTGGATCCTTTCATGTATAGATGGGTGGTCTTCGGATTCAAATTTTCAATGACTGATAGATTAGGGACATGGAGGGTATCAACTCCGAATAAATTTTGACATCATTCAGTAACATTTGATAAAATAGTTATACACTGCTCAGTTTATGAGGTCGTTTAACAACCATATAACTCAACATATATTAACGAATAACTTAGAGCAACAAAATGAATCCTCGCCGCAACGCGCGAAAGGAATAAAACTAGTTTCATTAAAAAAACAAATTATGTATTTCCTATTTTACCCTTAATAAACTAACTAAAAACAACTTACATATTTTCCTTACTAAGGGGTAATTTTGGAACATGGGGATATTTTTAAAATTTTAGTTTAACATTGGGGATATATGTAATTTTGATGTTTAATAAGGGGATATATGATATTATCCCTAAAAAAATAGTTATCTGAAAAAATAGTACATAAAAAATATTTAATACCTGAAAGTCAATCATTATGTCCCGGAACCTCTTGGTCAAAGCACTGTAAATTTAGAACGACAACTTGTTAATTAAACTGATCAAATAATGATTCATGTTTGCCGATCCAAAAATAAGCTGATCATCGACTCAGCGAGTTGAATTTTCAGATTAGCATGTAAAAGATAGTTATATTTAAAACTTACTTTGTCATATTTGACCTGGAGCGGTCAACGCCGGTCCCGGGCCCACAACCTAGTTTTTGTCGGTTGGTTAAGTTCTGTTGTCAATTGTCATCGTAAGTTGGACAATAAATAATCAAAATGACAAGATTGCATGTGTGACAATTTTCGCCTATTTACTTTTAAATGGGTATTCAAATAAAAGAGAAAGGCTATTGTAAACATGAAACTATTTTGTCAAAAGCTCTTAGGACACACGCCTAGGCTATCAGACGAGGCAAGGAGCAGGGAAACTATTCAAGCAAGGTTCCGACAAGGCTTCTGTAAAAATTCCAATTAGATTTCCCCATAATTCTGGCCAAATCCCATAATCCCGTCAAAATTTGCAAATTATCAGCAAAAGTTACTTTAAACTTAAAAAATGGCCCAAAACCGACATGCATTATCTTAAAGTAGCCCTAAAGAAAATCTTAAACATATCAAGAACCCCTAAAAATGATATAATTATGCTATACGGCTTGCTTGTCTCAAGGCTCTCGCATTTTAAGCATCTTGCGCTTAAGCCCAACGCTCCCTTTTTGTGCCTTAGGTGTGTTTTGTGTCCTTGGTAACATATATTGAACACAATAAATATTTGTGAAATTGAAAAAAAATAGTTTCTAGCCAACAAACATTTTTGCCCCAAGCTTTGACCTATTAGGCCATTACTCAACCCACTTTACTAAAGGTATTCAGTTTTTTAATAGGACTCGAAAAAATCGAAGTTCGATTCGAATTTTCATATTCGAATTCGATTCGATTCAGAGTATAATATTGAACTTCGAATCGAATTTCGAATTTCATGCTTTTAATTCGATGCGATTCGATATTCGAATTTATATTATTTATATATTTTTATATTATATATACAAGTAGTTTCTATATTTAAAAATTAGGCTTTTTAATTACATGGTTTAGTTTATAAAAACTGAAAGCTGATTACACAAATGTCAATTTAATTATAAAAAACTCATAATTTTAACACTTTAAATACGTAAACCTAAACATCCACAACAAAAGCGTCTATCGTAAAGCCCGGATTTTTGTGGCCGTGAAGCTTGAAAATTGATCATTTTGGTTGTTAATTTCTAATATTTTGATTACTTTCAACTTTATGTTTTTTGTATGTTATTATAAGCATTATATATGGAATCGAATTTCGAATTTGACAACAAATTCAAATGTCGAATTTGACAACGAATTCAAATTTCGAATTCGAATTGGTTTATTCGAATTTATTTCGAATTCGAATGCTCTTATAAATTCGAAATCATTTGATTCGAAATATTCGAGTTATTCGAAATTAGATTCGATGAACACCCCTACACTTTACCAACTTTAGAAAAAAGCAGTACCTCTTTATTGATCGCTTGTATTTTCGCTTTTATATTACGCGCAATCTTTCCCACTTCATCAACATCTTTCTCCATATGTTTCCTAATAGCTGAAAGTTGAGAAACCATAATATATAATCAAATAGCGAAAAGTTGTTAAACGAGTTCGTGCTCTCTTCAGATTTATGCTCTTTATCTCATTGGGATAAAGGGTAAGATTTGCTTTGGTTCCACCCCTCCCAGACCCTACTGAATAGTGGGCTTTATTGGGTATTCTGTTTGTTTGTTTGTCTATCTAAAAGATTGTTAAAAATTATATGCATTCAATTATGTTTTTGACTAAATGTTTCAATGAAATAATCTTTAATGAACAAAATTATTTTATAACACCATTTATTTGATATATTTTGTGGTGTAAGGAAAATTGTTGACACATGGGAAACAACCTGTTACACAAAGGTGTAGGTAAGGTTGCACATCAAATCGCGAAGCGATCATACCCTTCTTTGTCCCCTGCGCAAAGCGGGAGCTAAGTCAAGAATCGGGTGTGCACTTTTTTTCATAGTTTTTATCAAAGATCAAAATCATATTTATGATAAAAAATACCTTTCATAGAAGACGCCTTTGTCACAGATTTAGATTCCTCATTAGAATCCTGAGAAACCAGTTATCAAGATTACATAAAACTTTATTCATCTATTCAAATGTTGTATTTTTGTCGAGAAATGTTTTGTTTTTTTTTCATACCTTAAGTTTTTTCAATAAGCTCGAAAGCTTATCAACTTGTTTCTCGATATCTTGTATCTATATTTGAAGAAAAACAGAAAAATTATACCATAAAATGTAGTGTATCAACTTGTAACATAATGCGAACCTGACATGAAAATATTGTGTTATCTTATCTAACTTATTTTAATAAACAGTCTGTTTTTTTTTTGTGACAGGTTTGAACTCTTATGTGACTGTGGTCACAAGCGTGAAGAATGGCTTGACTAATTTTTTTAGACTAATAAAAAACACCCATATTACCCTCCATCAAGCCTCATATGCTATGTCTACATGGCGAACCTTAGGATTAATATGTTTAACCTGTGTAATGCTAACTTGACAACCTGTGTAATCCATTCATTACAACCCACCAGGATTGATGTCTTTTGACTCAAATAAATACATGGGGTCATATTTGGAGTCAACAATTCAACCAGTCAACCCATCAAGCTGACATGATGGACACCTTTAATAAACAACAACTAACTGTACCTGTTTGTTAAAAGATTCCATTCCCATGTCCGAATTACTTCTTGGAAGTCTTGAACTCATTTGAACATCCATATCTCTCGGAGGATGTTCTCGGGCATCACTCACAAACGATTCCTAAAAGTCAAAAATTTTACAATTATAATAAAACTCGATAAATGAATACCTTATGACCAGAAAATTTTTTTCCTAAAAGGCGGTTAGATTTGTAACAATAATAATAATAATTCCAAAGAATTGTGTTAAAAAAAAAAAATTATTTTCTTTCTCACACCAGCGTGAGATCATAATTCATAAGACTTTTAAAAAGGAAATGATCTATGAAAAAGTTCTTAAACAATTTGAATCAAGTAAGACTAAAAAAACAAATTTCATGAAAGACAGAAACAACAATATCACCCTTAATCATTATACGATTAACAGTGTTGTAAAAATCGGATTTAATCGGCGATTAATCGTTAGTCGGCCATTTTAATTAGACCAGCTAGGTCGCCAGAATCACCATCAACTGATGAGTCTGATTAGCTCCGACTAGACGCTAGCTCTGGTTTTGACCGATCTTGACCGACTAAACTATTTCCGACTGATTTCCAAAAAATTAAGAAAAACCTAGCCGACTACCGATTAATCAGCTGACTAGGCTGATTTTTTCGACCATGGCCTGGATAGCCTAGTTGAAAATATTTAGGTGAACCAGAGAATCGGTCAATCGAACCGGTAAACTGGATTAGTCAAACTAGATTTTAGTTTTTTATATTAACTCACTTATATAAATTTTAATTATAAGTATCACGTTTTGAAACCTGATCTGACCAGTCTAACCAAATTACTTAATTGCTAGTGAATATGACATTAGTTCACAAGATATAACAATGAAAAATATAAAAAGAGAAACGTGAAACAAAGGTATGACAATTCTGCATTCGATTTCCAAGTTAATTACGATCAAACTATCAGATTTAGAATCAATAACCGAAGAACACGAACACCAGAAGAAATGAACATTAAAAAGCTAAATTCCATTCCTAAAATCGAGACACAAATATGGAAACTAACGAAATCCCCTAGTGGTACGCCATGGCTTTGCAAACGAAAGTTCATGGGTTCAAATCCCTTTCAATGCGAGGTTTGGGTTTTCCGGTGCGGTTTCCTCTTGGGGTGGTGGTGGGTCTCAACGGAGGTCATGTAACTAGACATACATGGCCTGTAAACAAGTGGTTCACACCGTTAAAAAAACAAAAAAAAATTACGTTATTAAGCAAATTCGATTCAAACAAAACCCTAACATGAACAAGTGATTAAACCTATACGAATAATCATTTTAATTCAAAATTGCGATTAACAAAACCCTCAACATGAACAATGAGACGAAACCAAGATTGGAATCCAATCAAGCTCATACTTCATAGAATTTAATATGTAGAAACGAACTTACACCGAGCAGATCATTCATGGTGACGATATCGATCAGCTAATCAGAGTAAAGTGATTTGGGGGTAGAAGAAACAGGGGTGAATCAGCATTGAATTGGTTATATATACGCGGAGTTGCTTTAATTGCACAGGTGTCCATTGGTGTGTGCTTGGCCGGCGAAGAAAATGAAATTAATGTGATTGTTGTTGTTGCTGATTTCATACAAGAAATGGCGTTGGTCACTACATTAGAGATGCTTTTGTTCTTATACGGACATGGCGATAATATCGGAAATGATTTTGAACCCCAATTTTTTTTAATAGTTTTGAACCCCAATTTTTTAGTGGTTAAATGTACCAACTCTAATTACAAACTATACCATCATTTTTATTAATTGCTAACTTTGACTATATCAGTTAATGAAATTTATTTTTATGTCATTGCAATTAGTGATATTATTTATCGTCTTTCCTATTTTATGTGTAAATAATTAACTATATATATATAAATAAAATAAAATAAAATATGCCCATGTGTATTCAAATAAGGGGTTTCCTCGAATTAATTAAGACTTGATTTTCATTGTCACTTATTTTATTTTATTTTGATGGTGCATGACTACATTATTTAACCTAGATATCACTTATACAAATTTCGTATCTATTGAAAAGTCCACACAAATTCCATGCTAATTAACAAAATTTTTTAAATAGCAGTTTAATTTATTTCAAATATTACATATAATTTTTTTAAGGGGTGGGACTCAAATTCTCAAGCAAATTTATTACATATCAGATACTATGTAGTTCATATGTTTTGTTCAGTTTAAACGACTTTCAATTTTTTCCCCTACCTGAAAACCAACCCAAAACAAATTCGTTTAGTGATTGTCCATACCGAATTCATTTTAGTTCCGTTTTTTCGATTACGAATACGATTCGGTTTTCGATTTTGTGAACACCCCTATCAAATAGACAGATACTATTAAATTACAAGTCTAGGTAAGTGGTAAGAGGCAGCGCCTCTTTGGAGGAGACCCAGGTTCAATCCTGGTAAAGGGGGTAATTTAGGAGTAGTGTAGGGTGTGTGAGTTAGCCGTTCAAAAAAAAAAAAAAAAAAAAAGGTAATATATATATATATATTTGTGTGTGTGTGTGTGTGTCAAATTATATATAAATATCATTGTTAATAAAACAAAATGGAATTTTATCAGAAATATCTTTGATAACGTGAGATATATAATGTGATGTATATATATATATATAATGTCTTATATTTAAAAATATATATTATTTTTAATTCTAATAAATAAGTGTTAATATATATTATATTAATAATTAATGAGATTAATTGTTATATTGTAATAAATGAGACATGACAATTAATGTTTAGTTGGTATATAAATAATGTTATAATGGTGGTGCAAATATTACAACCCTTTCAAATAAATCTACTCCTACCTTAACATAAAACCATACTTTTTAATGACATTAGCAAGACTACCTATATCAAATTTTAAACATGATTGTTTCATCATATTTTTTATTTGTTTATTAGTTGTTAGTTTATAAAATCTTAAACATTTTTTATTCTTTTGGTAGATAGATAAAATGTCTGTAACTAAACAATTGTCTAAACTTCATGAAACTTAGTAATGCATTGTGGTTGTTCGTATTCAATACTTGTGCATGATTCAATCATCGATCGTCACCGCACCGTGGATTCCGCACGCGGCGCAGGGGGTGTGACACATTCAAAAACTCGATTTACATGACTCTTTAGCTCCAAAACACTGCTGAAAAGCCAAAGAAACATCAGATTTGAGCTGGAAATTGTCTCTACAAAATCTGATCATCGTTTTGCAATCAGAAATCCGTCTGACTGGATAACGATTCGATCTCTCCTACTATTTTGATAATATATGGATTGAATCTATCATTTGTGCATAATGAAAAGGTTGTTGTTGTTGATTATTTCCTAGATGATGGCTAGGAATAGGTAGAAATAAAGAGATCTGAATTGTAACAGTGAAATCTTCATTTTGATTAACCTATCATGTTGTTCGATTATCATAAAACCATTTCCTGGATCCTAGTAGCTTTAACATATTTGATCCTGACAAAGGTTGTGGACAACTTAGTCATTAATTGGAACGCTAGGTCAAACTTAAGCGCCCCAAGCTAATGACCAAGAGTTAGGGCAATCATTGGAATAAAAATCTGATATTCATACTAATAGTCAGATTAGTATATGGAGTATAGATATCAAACCCATTTCAATATAATATTCCTATATTTCATAATACCTAAGTGATCCATGACAAGGACTAACTATTCTTAGACCAGAAATCAGTCGGGAAACTATTTCGGTGATATAATCAACAACAATATCTATTTGGTTTATCCAGGAATGTCCTGATTAATCTAACAGATCATAAACTCCTTAATAGGAGCCTAAATCATTATAGGTTCCCATTCTACCATATTATGTGTGATATTAAGCTGAGTAAGCTCATTAAGAATCCAAAATCAGCTTGATGATTCGAGTTGCGATGTCCATGACATCAAACGTCAAGGAAATTCCTCATATAGCAAATTAAACGCAAATAACTTATAAAACTTTTACTTTATTCCGAATTGAAATACAAGAACTAAAACACAAGTTTGAGCACTAGTTTTTGATTGCAACACTTCAGGTGAGTTTCGTACGACCCATTTCTTTTTAATGTTTTACAAACATTGGCGGTGTTATTATGTAGTTTTCTAAACATATGATATGCTTGTTAATAACTATATGCCAGGTTGGGTTATCATGGGATGACCGTGGGCATCAATGTGTTAAATCAAAATTCCTCAACAGTCGAACTCTATCTAGTGAACCCATTAGGGGCCGAATGAGTAGACAAAGATAATACTATTGGGCTTGACATTCCCATTTGTTGGGAGGTTTGCTTCTCCCATGGGGTGAATGCTTGTCACCGTTTGTATCAACAAGTTAACGTAGTGAGACAGTAACTTAACAACGAGGCAAAGATATTTACCGATGGGTAATATCATAACCTATCAATAACTGTCAGAAAGGAACTAGACACATGTCACATGAATATTCCAATCTTGTCAATGTGTACCATTGACTATACTGTATCGAGTCTTGCATATGAACTCACCAGTTTTATACTGACCAGTCAAACTTTTAAACTTTTACAGGTAGACAATGACGCTCCGTCACGATGTACTTCAGGCACACTTTAGATAGGATTTTGAGGATGCTAGTTGTGTTATAAGCGTGTAAACTATAACTGAGATTTTGTAACCATGGTTGTACATTATGTACAGAAACTTTTAAGTTAACTTTGTGTGTTTTGATACCAGTACAAGTAAAGTTACACCCCTTATCTAATACATCACCACTATGTTTCGACGAACTTCAAAGAGTTAACAGTAACGTCATCAGGTGACGAGAAGGTGGGGTGTGACATATACCGCATCCAATCCACCACACCACCAATGCTTTGAAAGATTCGCAATCACCTACCAATACTAACATAACCTTTGTTATGGATATATTTGATTGGATTTGAAACTTGTATACTTGATTTGAGGTTTACTTGTGATGAAGCATATGTATATGTTTTGAAGCATATGTGATGAAGCATATGTGAACTTGATCTCGTATTTGCAGGATTTACATGTACTCTAAATTCTCATTCCATGTATACCCACAATGAAAATTTTCCTTGCATGTTTACACTACTTTCTAATCGTGGCACACAATTGACTTGATATCGAATGCAAGCTAGTCTTGTCTGTGTTTTTGTGGTATGCAAGATGACTTGTATAACAAATCCTTAACCGAATACGTTGAAGAATTTCGTTTTGAAAAACCGTAACTTTGGAAGAGTTGAATTTTGTAAGTAAGTGATAAAGTCTTTGTATCCATATAACGTTTGGTGTAACAAGCTTTAACATACCAGGTTATTACAAGTTCGTCACATAGTACTCAAATTTGACTAGCCGAATATAGTAGGTGTATCGTGATTTCAATATTTGCAATTTTTTCAATGAAATGTTATATTTTTAAGCATTAATATATGTAATAAGATTAAACATTGTAAATTTTTAGAGATATTTTTTGTCACAACCCGAGCCGGCGGGTTGGATAGACTTTCCCGTCAGGCGGAAAGGTCTCGGGGCGCGATATCTGGAAATGATAATGGTGATTATCAGATTGTTTACATTGCACATGATATATAATGAGAAAATTCTAAATGAAAATAGAATTACAAAGTTAAATTACATTGGTTTTGTTCATAATTTAACAATGTAAATCTACTATCAACATCATAAATTTTCTATCTTGTATCTGTACAAGATATACAAAATAATCGGTATATGATGTTCCAAAAATATGCAGGTCCAAAAATACTAGGTCCTCTATCTGGAATCCTAGTCAAAAAGCAATAACTTCTTAATTGACTTGTTCGTCACCTGAGAAGTCATGCAAAATGACCAAGTCAACACATGGTTGGTGAGTTCATTTAGTTTTATTTAAAAATGAATTTGAATAACCACTTGGATGACAACCTTAACCTCACCATTAACCACCTATGCCATCCAGTTCAATATGCTTATATATAGGGCATATGTAGGGGACAAGCCCCAGCCACCGTCCCACCACATACCAAACCACATGATATATTGTTCCTGGTGATAATTAAGCATTTCATCCCACACTATTGATTCATAGCGTTTGATTACCCTGAAAACTGTTTACATTGATCCCCTAAAATGACAACCTTAACCTCATCAACGACCACCTATGATATCCAATCAAGTATGCTTATATATAGGGCATATGTAGGGGACAAGCCCCAGCCACCGTCCCACCACGTACCGGACTGCTTAGCATATTTTTGTTAATGATAGTTAAGCGTTTCATTCCATTCACCTTCATTTTAGATTTTGATTTCCACAAATTGAAATATCATTGATTTCTTGAGTTCATCATGTATTCATGATTACCCATAGTACTTGTAGAAATAATATTAAATGCTTAATTAAACAAATAATTAATCATTTATTTACAACTAAGACATGATAATTGGGCCTTATTTGAGTCAATCAATTAGACTTAGTTGATGGTGGTGTCCAAGTTGTTCCGTCTCACACGTGGCCCATATCAGGCATGACCCAAAATGAGTCTACCTGTATGCGTCGGGACTTTCATGATGTGCCCATATCAGCTTGACCCTCCAGCCTACTGTACATGTCGGGACTTTAGGATATTCTTTGATTTTGATCGCCTTTCTTCTCTTGATTTTGTTTGATTATTTGAGTTATGCCCATATAGCTTGACTACAAGAGTCTACTATTTATGATGGGACTTTCCGTGTGTTACACGTGGTCTTGATTTACATACAACTGACATCCACCTTAACTTGAGCATTAATGATTTCATTAGATCTTAATGATTTCATTAGTTCATTGATTCACACACGGATATGATTCCCTTGATTCTTTTGATTCTCTTGATTTTGATCCTTATGATTCCATGATTACCACCCTGAATTTAGATTATCGAATATGATTCTTAGTTTTACTGAACACACACAGAATTAGATTTCCTTGAATTTGATATCTATCTTTAGTTCTCTTGGTTACAATTTTGAGTTTATATTCTTGAATTTGAACTTGATAGAATAAGTGTTTGTTTTAGAGTTTTAGAATTAAGTTATTACTCACAAGAGTAATTAATTAATTCGTTAGTTAATCCTGCATAACATTTACCTAGACAGGAGTCTAGGAGTACAAACAATAAGTAAAAGCATTTATGTAAAACATATTTAAATAAAAAGGTTTATGCACGCTTCTCTGCCCCGCGTTTGAAAACAAAAATGTTTAGAAAAGGGGCATTGAACTCACCTGTGTTGCTCTGTATTGATTTACCACAAAATGCGCGCTCGTTGTTTGTAGATTATGTTTCTTTGGTACCTGATTTGTTTTAAGAGGATTCGAGTACGATAAGTATTTATAATAGTCGTATCTAGGGTCTTTGGTTTCGGTGTGCAACTAGGTGTCCTATGTTACTACTGTGTTTCTTTGATTCCGTCTAACTAGTCTAAACATATTACCCATAAATAAACCCTTATCCCATGAATAGTTTTTACAAGTCTTTAATTAAAACATCTTCAAATTAATTCCATTTAAGTTAATCATTTAGTTTGAAATCATTTAATTTAATTCAATAAGGTTTATAAATCAATTTCTTCTATTGAAAACATAATTAATTTAAGAAAAGTATAATTAAACATGATGGGCTTGGGTTAATCTCCTTTGATTAACCATGGGCCCATTACTAGTTATTGATTTTCCCATGATCCTTTGATCGTTTCCTTGCATAACTCATTCTAGGTAATTCGAATAGTTATGCGTCCTCAATAATTGTCTAATTGTTAAGTGTTAATAGTTAAATCAACACTCATAGCATTAGACCATTGTTTTTGATTCTCAATGAATTCCCGAATGTGTTGAACTCAAATGATGTCAACAACTATGTTTAGACATCATTATGATTCTAATTGAGCATGCAAACATCAAACCTAATGATAAATGATCGTCAGTAAATGCTTGTTAGTATTATGATGTCCAACCCACGGTTGGATCGATTTTGATAATGATACTTGTTTTCCCGCATATGATCATATCAGTACTACCAAGGGCTTGATAACAAGTTTATGATATTTGTAACATTTGTACATTCAGTCATAGTAGTCGTAAACAGTGTTAGAACAGTGTGTATCTATGTTCAGTCAGTCAATGTGAATCATGTGCTCATTATGTGCTTGTGTGTTAGAATCTTTACTAATTGACAACAAGTATGTATTATTTATTTACAGTCGATTACACTAGGCAAGAACAGTATCGTGTTATATCGAAACAGTGGTGGGCAGCGAGAGTGAGTCCTATATATATACTGCGTTCAGTGTAACAGGATAGTGTTAGTGCGTAGTGTTAAGACGAATATTATGACAATTAATTAATTCAACAAGAATCGTAATACGTAAGCGAGACTGAGTATAGTTATGGGTGACGATCCATAATGATACGAATGTTGAACTTATAATTATGATTAAACGACTTTAAATAATTAATACGATCGAAAAACGTACGTGATTGCGGGTATACACGTAATTGTATGTGTTTAACGATCTGACAATGCACGAAGAGTAAAAATAATTAAAATAATTATTTTTATATTTTTACAATTTTGAAACTCATCATTTTATTGAGTTTAACAACTCTTTTATTTAAAATTCGCGTAAAATACACGTTACGTTCCGGAAACGCGAAACGAGCGACCGAAACGGACCCGAATACCACCCGGGCTATAAAAGCCTTGAACAAGGCTATTTTCGTCATAAATGCAGCCAACAACCACTTCTCTCTCTAAGATTTCCGTCTACCCTCTCTCTCTCTAGAAAACCGACTTCAAACGCGCGTATCTCCTTCGTTTCTCAACGGATTTCGGTGTTTTCGGTGTCCACGCGTAGCTCTCGACATCCTCTACACGAAAGTACAAGGGATCTGTGGATTCATCCGGCCAAAAACGAGGTATAATCGAATTAAAAATCTGGAAAATAGGGCTTCTTGTGTGTTTTGTTCAAAAACCGACCCAAAGCCGGCTCTTGCACCATTATTTTGAGTTTCGCAACTACAGCAATCATTCTTGATGTTGGATTAACTTGGATCTAGGTCTGGAAATAGAGATTAGATGACGAGAATGGTGCAGGTCGACAGGTTCGTGGCTGGTTAAGGGGCCAAACCTTCATCAGCATTCAGCCGAACCCTTGCTGTTACACACACCCTAACGAACCCTGCATGATTCGTTGCATGACCAGCCGAACCCTAGGGGTCCCCACGAGCCTTCACCGAACCAGTGGATGCCTAACGAACCCTCTCCTATGCGAACTTCCCGCGAACCTTGCATGTTGATACCCCACGAACCCTAATCTCGCCGAACCTTTAACTTGCATGGCCGAACCTTAGCAAGACGAACCTTGCATGATGAAGGAATTGCCGAACCTTAAGGCTGCTAGAACCTAACCCTAGCGAACCTATCTACATTCAAGAACCACGAACCTTCGGCCACCATAGACGAACCATGTTGAGGCCATGCAGCGAACCCCACCTACGCGAACCCAGACGAACCATGTTGGGTATCTTGGCCGAACCTTGGAGGCGTTCTCATGACCGGCGAACCTAGGCCTTTGAACCTAAAAGGTTCGCTGCCTAAAGTTGCAGCCCTTAACCCTTTCGGCCCAACCCAATTCTATTCAGCCCAAATCCTATTAAGTAATCGGGCCATAGGTTCAACAAAGCCCAATGGTGATAGCTTTGGCCCATTATGATCTTGAGTTGGTCCAGTATTGCCTTGGAAGCTTACATGGCCTACATATATATTGGTTGGCCCAACTCAAATCCTTTAGGCTCAATCCAATCCCATTCGGCCCACTATGATTCTAATTGGTTTGATATTATCTTTGGTATGTTACAAGGCCTATATACACGTTGTTGGGCCAACACCACATTCAATTGGCCCAATATTACATCCAATTGGAACTTGTTAACCTAAGAGGCCCATGGACCTCTATTTAAGCCTATTATAGTTTATGGGCTTAAGGCCCATAGTGTGGCCCACAACGCAAGGAAAATTGTGATTTGATCTTAATTGAGTTAAGTTATAACTTAACCTAACTATGAGGCCAAATCACAATCGCAAAGACTTAAAACAATTGAACATCTTTTCACAATACATGTTAATCAATGGTTATCAAGTTCACAAACACTTGTCATTTTATGCATAAGATTGTGCATAAAAGAAACATGACATCACTTTTCATGAAACATTGGTCGATCAAGTATCATAACCATGACTTTCAAGTTTACACAACAATCATAATCATGAGATCATGTAATCATGAGTTAATCAAGCTCAAGTTAACACAAGTCAATCAATGAATCAAGGGCTATACAATTATAAATCTTATATCTTATGTATGATTACAATGATATAGGAACCAGTTAGCAGTCCTGTTTGCTACTTGCTAATTGTTATAGTTCAGAGTCTACTGCAGACAGGTGAGAACACTAGCCCCTCTTTTTACTGTTTTACAACTGTTTTGGGGTGGAACACGTGATCAGATACCTTTACTTCAATCATATTTCATGATACAGGTTCTTGTTACTTCACGAACATTACAGGTTCATTTTAGAAATCCAAGGGATTTCTCAACTGTTTTAAAGGGAATTATTAAACTCTTTTACTCTAAACTCGTGTTTTCGAAATTAATCTTTTATAAACCTTGTTGTTATACAAGGACGCTGTCTTATGTACTTAATCAAAGGATTCACAACATGGTATTCAAACAGGGGATTCATTTCATGGTATTGAAACAGAGGATTCATTTCATGGTATTCAAACAAAAGATTCACTTCATGGTGCTCAAACAAGTTTTTTCAAATCATGTTATCAAATAAGGCATTAACACGCTACTTTAAAGCAATGTTCAAAAGCATGGTGTCCATCGTTGTAAACAAACTTATAAACACATCGGGTTTCATATTCATTAGCGTTAGTACTGGGTGATCACAACAAGGGAAAGCGGACACATTTGGGCAGACCGATTGCTGCAGTTAGCTTTTAAATTTGTTTTATAAACTAACTGTAGATTTCGGTTACGTATGGTTATCATTGTTGCTGACTAATTTTCTGACTCCAAACGTACTTTGGGACTTGATTATATGTTGGTTTTCGTGCAAACAATCTTTGGACTGTTTACACTCGTTTGACATACCTGATGTTAGTTTGGGTTACAACCCATCCATGTAATTCATTTATTGCTTTAATATACCTATGCCTTATATTACAAAATTCATGTTTTCATATGTTAAACCTATTGTTCTCACCAACTACTTCTGTAGTTGACAGTTACTTTTCACGTGTTTCAGGTAATCAGGTTTAAGACATTCTCAGGGACAACTAAGGAGACCATTCTAAGATAGAACAAGATGAAGAAACATGCTAGGATGGATTAGAAACTCACTAAATCCTAATTTTTTAATTGTCTTGTTTGAAGTCTTATTTTGTAACTATATTTTGGGTCTGTAGTTGTCTTTCTTTTGGTAGATAGATTGTCTGTAACTAAACAACTGTCTAAATATTTTGAAACATAGTAATCCATTGTGGTTGTTCTTATTCAATACTTGTGCATGATTCAACTGTTCATACGTCACCGCGCCGTGGATTCCGCACGCGGCGCAGATTGTGACAGGTTGGTATCAGAGCCAAGGTTGTAGAGAACTAGGAAAAACCCAATGTTTAATGACCTAGACTATAACCTAAGCTACCCAATAGGACTAAGTGCTATAGGCTTGAGGATACTTAGGATCTAAGTAACTTATGTGAGCATTAAGTTTACATTAAGCTTGAAAGATCTTAGAGACATTTTTCTAAGATTAGACATCGAGTCAAGGAATTTGAATCGGAATTCTATAATTTTAGAAACCGAATTAAATTCTCACACATATGCATTTAAGGATTTCAGAGGCAGGGATCTGTATTCTTAGTATCCTTGATCTGAAATTCTCACACAGAGATCATTAAAGAATTCCAGGGGCAAGGATCTGTATTCTTAGTATCCTTGATCTGGAATTCTCCATCAGAGTTCATCATAGGATTTAGAGGCAAATATCTGTATCTTTGATCTAAAACCTTATCATGTTCATTATAGGAATTCAAAGGTCAAGATCTATTAATTTAGAATCTTGATTTGAAATCCTTGTCATATCATAGGAATTCAAAGGTCAAGATCTATTAATTTAGAATCTGGATTTGGAATCCTTGTCATGTTTATCATAGGAATTCAAAGGTCAAGATCTATTAATTTAGAATCTTGAATTGAAATCCTTGTCATGTTATCATTATCAGGTGTTCATTATCATAGGAACTTTATAACTTAGAATCTGTGTAGCAGTATTCTTTAGTTGAAGTTCTCACAGGAGATCATTATACTCAATACTGTAAGTATTGAGAACCTAGGTTAAATCAACCTAGGACACATATACAGAAACCTAAGGTTTTAATTTCAAGTAAATTAAGAACCGCGGTTTCCACAGTCATAATCATATCCATAGTACAAGAGGCAATCATGAAACAATCATAATCAATCAACAGTTGGAATCTTAGCTCCAAATACAAACGGCGGATTAACGCTGACGTGCTGAGGTAAGTGGTGGGTCGGTGAGAGCTTACCCTATATATAAGCTTATTTCAGTATGTTAGGGGGAATCCGGCGTTCGTATTTGAAGTGAGGATTCGGGAGCAACTGGGAACATTGAACATTAGTCAAACACATGGGATACAATCATTGGTGAATCAAAACATAGTGCAATTCAAACTTGGATGAACCAAACATTATGGTCAATCAATCAAGTTGTGAACATTCTTTAGTGTAAACCTTAAGTGAAATTCTTAAGTGATTACATCATTAGTACTTACTAACATAGCTTAACAAGAAAAATGTAGAGCACACGTATGATTTAGTTCTACATGTTAACAACTGTTAGTAGGTGCACACATAACCTAATCATAATCAATCATGGAATCAATAATAGTTCAAGTTGATCAAAGATCATGGGATTCTTAATCAATGGAACACACTTGGAAATCAGTACAAAACATGTTGCCAAATGCTAGCAAGGACATGATCGTGGTATATCGAAGCGGTGGTGGGATGGCGTCTAGGCTGGCAGTTTGCTTGACCCTTTCGTATGCCCTATATATAAGCTATCTTCGGTATATCGGGAAAGTGTCAGTGTGTAGGTTTGGTGGAGTGAGATCATGGAACATCATACACATTCATATGAGAAGTATGCTAATGAGCTGATTGCTTATACGTGTACATGCTCATATTACAATTGAATGATAATACTAGTAGTATGGATATATTACTAAATTTTATCATGCAAATTCAATTGTATCCTTTCTCGTTACTAACCCACTTGTGGCTTCTATTCGTAGAATGCCTCCCCGACGTGATCCTAACGGAGGGGGCTCGACAAGTGGCAACGACGATAAGATCAACAAGATTGCCCGAGCCATCGCTATACACATGAGAGATGTCATTCCAGGCATGGTCACTGATATTACCCAGAATCTTCGGGGAAGTACTAGTGATTCAACACATAACTCAAATGCTACAACCACTGGAACTGCTAACTTCACTTTCAAGCAGTTCAATGATGCTAAGCCTCCTAAGTACTCTGGTACTAAAGGAGGTACCGGTCTACTACAATGGCTGGAAAGCATTGAAGATATTCTCGACTTCACTGGATGTCCTGAAAATCTAAAGGTCAAGATGGCCTCAAGCGCTTTTCACAAAGGCGCACTCACCTGGTGGAATTCTGAGAAGAACACCAGAGGACGCGAAGTCGCATTAGCCTTACCGTGGGACGGTTTCAAGAATCTGCTTGTGGAAAAGTTTTGTCCACGACACGAGCTGAAGAAACTAGAGGTGGAGATGTGGAATCTGGTGCAAGACAGTGGTGAAAACGCCAAGTATACAACTCGTTTCCATGAGTTGTGCATTTTGGTGCCACACTTGGTTACTCCTCTATCCCGCAGGATAGAGAAATACATTGAAGGCTTACCTCTAGTTGTTAGCGGAACTGTTATGGGGAACAACCCCACTACTCTGGAGGCAGCGATTCATCTTAGAGCTAGCCTTACCGAAGAATACGTTAAGTCTGGAGTGCTCACCCGAAAAGGGTATAAGAGAGCACAGATTGATGAAGGCAAGAAGCCTGAACAACAACATCCCAAGAAGAAGAAGCAAAAGACAATCAAGAACTTTGCAGCCCTGACTGCAGTTACACCTACTCATGCCACACCTATTACTGCTATGTCACAACCTGCTAATGCCAGAAAACTTTATACTGGCACGTAACCACTGTGCACCAAATGCCAATACCATCACCTACCTAATACTCCATGCAAAAAGTGTCTCAAGTGTGGGCGGATGGGACACTTGGCAGTTACATGCCGATCTGCTCATCTTGCTGCTGCTACAACTGCTACCACTACCACTGCTACAGGTGGAAGGGCCTGTTATAATTGTGGAGCAGAAGGACACTTCAGAAACCAGTGTCCAAAACTCAACAACACTATTGCTACTGCTCGTGCCTTTGTTATCGGAGCTGCCGAAGCACGTGAGGAGCCAGCAGTTGTCACGGGTACATTTCTCCTTAATGGTCATTACGTTTCTATCATATTTGATACTGGGGCTGATAAAAGTTTTATCTCTGCTTATACTGCTTCTTTACTTAACATACAACCATCGATACTTACTGCCCCCTATACCGTAGAAGTAGCTGATGGTAATACCATACACGTAGATTCTGTAATACATGGTTGTGAATTAAGATTAAACGACCATTCTTTTCTCATCGATCTTATTCCTATGACACTCGGAAGTTTCGAAATTGTGATAGGAATGGATTGGTTATCCAAAAACAATGCCGAAATAGTATGTTCGGAGAAACTTATTCTAATTCCTTTACCGTCCGGCGAAAAGATGAGAATCTATGGCGAGAAACCCTGCCGCGGATTGAAGATTGTATCGTGCATCAAGGCAAGGAAGTATCTAAAGAAGAAATACTATGCGTTCCTGGCTCACGTGGTGGAAAAGAAACCTGATAAGAAAGCAGTTGGAGATGTTCCAGTCATCAGAGATTATTCGGATGTATTTCCAGAAGACTTTCCTGGACTACCACCAGTCCGGCAAGTGGAATTTAGAATCGATCTCGTCCCTGGAGCAAACCCAGTGGCGAAGTCGCCGTATCGATTAGCACCATCTGAGATGCAGGAACTGTCTAGTCAACTTCAAGAACTTCTAGATAAGGGATTCATAAGACCGAGTTTCTCTCCATGGGGAGCTCCGGTTCTCTTTGTCAAGGAGAAAGATGGTTCATTTCGTATGTGCATCGATTATCGTGAGTTAAACAAGTTGACAGTCAAGAACATATATCCTCTACCTAGGATCGATGATCTGTTTGATCAATTACAGGGAGCAACTTGCTTCTCGAAAATTGATTTACGATCCGGGTATCATCAGTTACGAGTAAATGATGAGGATATACCAAAGACTGCGTTTAGGACTCGATATGGACACTATGAGTTTGTGGTTATGCCATTTGGGCTGACCAATGCACCCGCAGTGTTCATGGACTTGATGAACCGAGTCTGCAGGCCATACTTGGATCAATTTGTTATTGTCTTCATTGAAGATATACTGATCTATTCAAAGACGGAACAAGAACATGAAGATCATTTGAGGAAAGTCTTAGAGTTACTAAGAGCTGAACAACTTTATGCTAAATTCTCAAAATATGAATTTTGGTTAAAGGAGGTTCACTTCTTAGGACATGTCATAAACAAGGATGGAATACATGTAGATCCAGCCAAGATTGAGGCGATTAAGAATTGGACTACTCCATCTACTCCAACAGAGATTCGTTCATTTCTGGGTCTGGCGGGCTATTACAGAAGATTCATTTCTAATTTTTCCAAGATTGCCTTGCCACTTACCACTTTGACTCAGAAAAGTCAAGCCTTTATATGGGGACAGAAAGAAGAAGATGCATTTCAACTTCTTAAACAGAAGTTATGCAATTCCCCTATCCTTAGCCTTCCAGAAGGCAGTGATGATTTCATTGTCTACTGTGATGCTTCAAACCTTGGTCTCGGTTGTGTACTTATGCAACGAGACAAGGTGATCGCGTATGCTTCAAGACAGCTTAAGGTTCACGAGAAGAGTTATACTACTCATGACCTTGAGTTAGGGGCTGTGGTCTTTGCATTGAAGATTTGGAGACATTACCTTTATGGTACTAAATGTGTCATCTATACAGACCACAAGAGCCTGCAACACATTCTCAATCAGAAGGAACTCAACATGAGACAACGACGTTGGGTTGAGCTTCTAACTGATTACAACTGTGAGATTCGTTACCATCCGGGTAAAGCCAATGTGGTGGCGGATGCTCTTAGTCGCAAGGAACCAGTCAAACCAATTCGTGTCAGAGCCATGGAGATCAACACACAGCCAAACTTGAAAGACTTGATTCGTATCACACAACAACAAGTAGTAACAGACAATCAACTCAAGACAGACTTGTACTGCGGCATTGAGAAGAAACTAGAACCTCGAGCTGATGGGGTGTTATATCTCAATGGCCGCATTTGGATTCCATAGTCTGAAGAATTGCGCACATTCATCTGTGATGAGGCTCATAAGTCGCGATACTCAGTTCATTCTGGAGCAGATAAGATGTACCAAGACTTGAGGACATCTTACTGGTGGCCGAGAATGAAGAAAGACATAGCACTGTATGTGGGAAAATGTCTTACATGTTCAAAAGTCAAAGCAGAACATCAAAAGCCTTCGGTACTTCTGCAGCAACCTGAAATTCCCTAATGGAAATGGGAACAAATTTCCATGGATTTCATAACTAAGTTGCCGAGAACTCCGCGAGGTTTCGATTCAATTTGGGTGATCGTTGATCGACTCACCAAATCTGCTCATTTTCTCCCGATCCGAGAGGATTACAAGATGGAGAAGTTATCCACATTGTACATCAACGAAATCATTGCGCGTCATGGTACACCAACATCAATCATATCTGATCGTGATAGTCGCTTCACTTCTCGCTTTTGGCAATCATTGCAAAAGGCTTTGGGAACTCGTGTTAATCTTAGCACGGCGTATCATCCCCAAACCGACGGTCAAAGCGAAAGGACTATCCAAACACTCGAGGACATGCTTCGTTCTTGTGTCATTGACTTCGGTGGAAGTTGGGACACTCATCTTCCACTTATCGAGTTTTCGTATAACAACAGCTACAATACAAGCATTCAATGTGCACCATTTGAAGCTTTATATGGTAGGAAGTGCCGATCACCAGTCTGCTGGACCGAGGTTGGTGACTCACAGGTCGTAGGACCAGAACTCATTCAGGAAACATCAGACAAGATCACAATCATTCAGTCACGGCTTAAGGCCGCACGAGATCGGCAGAAGAGTTATGCTGATCGACTTCGGAAACTGCTTGAGTTTCAAGTCCGTGACCGAGTCTTATTCAAAGTTTCTCCCTGGAAAGGCGTTGTCCGATTTGGGAAGAAAGGGAAACTTGCACCAAGGTACGTTGGACCTTTTGAGATCCTGGAAAGGATTGGTTCCGTAGCCTACAAACTCAAACTTCCGGTGGAGCTAAGCAATGTTCATGATACTTTTCATGTATCGAATCTTAAGAAATGCTTGGCAGATCATGATGTTCAGATTCCACTGGAAGACATTCAGATTCAGAACAACATGCAATTCATAGAACGTCCGGTTGAAATCATGGATCATGGAGTCAAGAAACTTAAACGCAGCCGTATCCCGATCGTAAAGGTACGATGGGAGGGCAAACGCGGTGCTGAGTTCACCTGGGAACGTGAAGACCAGATGAAGCTTAAGTACCCTCATCTTTTAACAGTACCTTTGGCTAGTTAATTTCGGGACGAAATTCCCTTAACTAGGGGAGACTGTAACATTTGTACATTCAGTCATAGTAGTCGTAAACAGTGTTAGAACAGTGTGTATCTATGTTCAGTCAGTCAATGTGAATCATGTGCTCATTATGTGCTTGTGTGTTAGAATCTTTACTAATTGACAACAAGTATGTATTATTTATTTACAGTCGATTACACTAGGCAAGAACAGTATCGTGTTATATCGAAACAGTGGTGAGCAGCGAGAGTGAGCCCTATATATATACTGCGTTCAGTGTAACAGGATAGTGTTAGTGCGTAGTGTTAAGACGAATATTATGACAATTAATTAATTCAACAAGAATCGTAATACGTAAGCGAGACTGAGTATAGTTATGGGTGACGATCCATAATGATACGAATGTTGAACTTATAATTATGATTAAACGACTTTAAATAATTAATACGATCGAAAAACGTATGCGATTGCGGGTATACACGTAATTGTATGTGTTTAACGATCTGACAACGCACGAAGAGTAAAAATAATTAAAATAATTATTTTTATATTTTTACAATTTTGAAACTCATCATTTTATTGAGTTTAATAACTCTTTTATTTAAAATTCGCGTAAAATACGCGTTACATTCCGGAAACGCGAACCGAGCGACCGAAACGGACCCGAATACCACCCGGGCTATAAAAGCCTTGAACAAGGCTATTTTCGTCATAAATGCAGCCAACAACCACTTCTCTCTCTAAGATTTCCGTCTACCCTCTCTCTCTCTAGAAAACCGACTTCAAACGCGCGTATCTCCTTCGTTTCTCAACGGATTTCGGTGTTTTCGGTGTCCACGCGTAGCTCTCGACATCCTCTACACGAAAGTACAAGGGATCTGTGGATTCATCCGGCCAAAAACGAGGTATAATCGAATTAAAAATCTGGAAAATAGGGTTTCTTGTGTGTTTTGTTCAAAAACCGACCCAAAGCCGGCTCTTGCACCATTATTTTGAGTTTCGCAACTACAACAATCATTCTTGATGTTGGATTAACTTGGATCTAGGTCTGGAAATAGAGATTAGATGACGAGAATGGTGCAGGTCGACAGGTTCGTGGCTGGTTAAGGGGCCGAACCTTCATCAGCATTCAGCCGAACCCTTGCTGTTACACAAACCCTAACAAACCCTGCATGGTTCGTTGCATGACCAGCCGAACCCTAGGGGTCCCCACGAGCCTTCACCGAACCAGTGGATGCCTAACAAACCCTCTCCTATGCGAACTTCCCGCGAACCTTGCATGTTGATACCCCACGAACCCTAATCTCGCCGAACCTTTAACTTGCATGGCCGAACCTTAGCAAGACGAACCTTGCATGATGAAGGAATTACCAAACCTTAAGGCTGCTAGAACCTAACCCTAGCGAACCTATCTACATTCAAGAACCACGAACCTTCGGCCACCATAGACGAACCATGTTGAGGCCATGCAGCGAACCCCACCTACGCGAACCCAGACGAACCATGTTGGGTATCTTGGCCGAACCTTGGAGGCGTTCTCATGACCGGCGAACCTAGGCCTTTGAACCTAAAAGGTTCGCTGCCTAAGGTTGCAGCCCTTAACCCTTTCGGCCCAACCCAATTCTATTCAGCCCAAATCCTATTAAGTAATCGGGCCATAGGTTCAACAAAGCCCAATGGTGATAGCTTTGGCCCATTATGATCTTGAGTTGGTCCAGTATTGCCTTGGAAGCTTACATGGCCTACATATATATTGGTTGGCCCAACTCAAATCCTTTAGGCTCAATCCAATCCCATTCGGCCCACTATGATTCTAATTGGTTTGATATTATCTTTGGTGTGTTACAAGGCCTATATACATGTTGTTGGGCCAACACCACATTCAATTGGCCCAGTATTACATCCAATTGGCACTTGTTAACCTAAGAGGCCCATGGACCTCTATTTAAGCCAATTATAGTTTATGGGCTTAAGGCCCATAGTGTGGCCCAAAACGCAAGGAAAATTGTGATTTGATCTTAATTGAGTTAAGTTATAACTTAACCTAACTATGAGGCCAAATCACAATCGAAAAGACTTAAAACAATTGAACATCTTTTCACAATAGATGTTAATCAATGGTTATCAAGTTCACAAACACTTGTCATTTTTTGCATAAGATTGTGCATAAAAGAAACATGACATCACTTTTCATGAAACATTGGTCGATCAAGTATCATAACCATGACTTTCAAGTTTACACAACAATCATAATCATGAGATCATGTAATCATGAGTTAATCAAGCTCAAGTTAACACAAGTCAATCAATGAATCAAGGGCTATACAATTATAAATCTTATATCTTATGTATGATTACAATGATATAGGAACCAGTTAGGAGTCCTGTTTGCTACTTGCTAATTGTTATAGTTCAGAGTCTACTGCAGACAGGTGAGAACACTAGCCCCTCTTTTTACTTTTTTACAACTGTTTTGGGGTGGAACACGTGATCAAATACCTTTACTTCAATCATATTTCATGATACAGGTTCTTGTTACTTCACGAACATTACAGGTTCATTTTAGAAATCCAAGGGATTTCTCAACTGTTTTAAAGGGAATTATTAAACTCTTTTACTCTAAACTCGTGTTTTCGAAATTAATCTTTTATAAACCTTGTTGTTATACAAGGACGTTGTCTTATGTACTTAATCAAAGGATTCACAACATGGTATTCAAACAGGGGATTCATTTCATGTTATTCAAACAGAGGATTCATTTCATGGTATTCAAACAAAAGATTCACTTCATGGTGCTCAAACAAGTTTTTTCAAATCATGTTATCAAATAAGGCATTAACACGCTACTTTAAAGCAATGTTCAAAAGCATGGTGTCCATCGTTGTAAACAAACTTATAAACACATCGGGTTTCATATTCATTAGCGTTAGTACTGGGTGATCACAACAAGGGAAAGCGGACACATTTGGGCAGACCGATTGCTGCAGTTAGCTTTTAAATTTGTTTTATAAACTAACTGCAGATTTCGGTTACGTATGGTTATCATTGTTGCTGACTAATTTTCTGACTCCAAACGTAGTTTGGGACTTGATTATATGTTGGTTTTCGTGCAAACAATCTTTGGACTGTTTACACTCGTTTGACGTACCTGATGTTAGTTTGGGTTACAACCCATCCATGTAATTCATTTATTGCTTTAATATACATATGCCTTATATTACAAAATTCATGATTTCATATGTTAAACCTATTGTTCTCACCAACTACTTCTGTAGTTGACAGTTACTTTTCATGTGTTTCAGGTAATCAGGTTTAAGACATTCTCAGGGACAACTAAGGAGACCATTCTAAGATAGAACAAGATGAAGAAACATGCTAGGATGGATTAGAAACTCACTAAATCCTAATTTTTTAATTGTCTTGTTTGAAGTCTTATTTTGTAACTATATTTTAGGTCTGTAGTTGTCTTTCTTTTGGTAGATAGATTGCCTGTAACTAAACAACTGTCTAAATATTTTGAAACATAGTAATCCATTGTGGTTGTTCTTATTCAATACTTGTGCATGATTCAACTGTTCATATGTCACCGCGCCGTGGATTCCGCACGCGGCGCAGGAGTGTGACAATATTTACGTAAGAATGTTCTCAAATAGCCTCCACATAACCAAAGTTCCCAAGTGATCCACTTGTTTTAATGATTTGATAAATGATTTCCTTGATAAATGTTTATCATGATTTTCATGATGATACTGATATATATATGATTTAAAAATAGTTGACAAAATATGTTTTAAAAATGTATCTACATGTTCCACCCCGAGTTTTGGTACAAGTTTAAAGAGAGAAGAGGCTATGATCTCACAGTTATATGCTGATGATGATGATCTTGATGTTCAGCTGATAGGAAATCCTATATGGTTCTTACAACAATTTACGGATCATATTTGGATTTTAGAACATTTGTTCTATGATTTCTTGATTTATGTTTTCTTGGTGTGGATGTGGAGTTGTGAAAAGAATAAAAATTGCTGTAATGTCGAGTGTTTCACAAAATTTTGGCATTACAACGGATTATGCTCGTTTATATTTTGGAAAATAATTGGACAGTATTTTGGCTTACAGAAGTGCAAAAAGTCTCTTTTCAGGATTTAAAACAGGCAGAGTTTCAACTTGTAAAATTGTAAATGGTGTATTTTCAAGTATAAAAATGGACAGAGTTTCTGTTTATAAAACTAAGGGTTTCAGGTTCTAAGTCGGGCAGAACCTCGACTTATATTTCTTAAGTTTCCTGAAAAAAATTGGGCAGAATCTCTGCTTATAATTGTGACATCCAGTACCAGATCGTCCGGCAAGTGCGTACTGTATGTGTACTTTCACTAATTACTATGTGTAAATACATGTACATGAACAGTGTTTGTATTAACATAATTCGAAATACAAGAAATAGTTGTACGTATTTATGTGTAAACTTAAATACTGTAAGTACAACGATCGCGATAAACAATAGTTGTTGTATTTAGGTGAAAACCTAAGTACAGTAAATACAACGAATCAAGAGAAACAACGATGTTCAAGTAAATAACAGGAACAAGTCGGTTGCGATCTGATATCCATAGATGACAGGAATTAGATGGCCGACAAATCAGTACGAAAACAATGTGAAAACATGATGTTTAGTTGAGTCCGTTAGTGAGGAAATACAATTAATGGCATAACTGCAGTGTCGTTTCAGAATAACGAACTGACAGTGTGTTTGCGTGGGTGACGATTCACACAAACATATCTGTGAGTTTAACGTTCTGAAATGATGACTGGAAAGTAGAAAACAAACATCAGAAAGCAAAACCATCGTCGTGTTCGTTCGGGTGACGATTCGAACGAATACGCGCGATGGTGGCGTGATCTGACGAAACGAAAACGAAATACGACACGAAAGAGAATAATTTAAGAAAATTCAATATTTTACATTTTACAATTTTGAAACTCATCAAAATTAATTAAACAAACTCTTTATAATTAAAACGCGTAAAAATACGTGTTACATTCCGGAAACGCAACGAAAACTCAAACCGAGCAAACGAAACGAACCTGAACTCACTCGGGGTATAAATACCCTCAATGAGTTCATCTACCACATTTAACACCCTTCCTTCTCTCTCTAAAACCTCTCTCTCGGTTTTTCTCTCTCACTACAAAATTTGAACTTCAAATCCAAATATCTCACCCATTTCTTGATGAAATCAAGCCATTCTTGAACCTGAACGAAGATCTTGATGTCCTCTAGCTGAAAGTACAGCCGATCTAGAGACAAATTCACTCAAATTTGAGGTATTGAGCTGCAAAGATAGCGAAAATTAGGGTTTTCTCCCTCTTGTTAAAAACTTAAACTCTAGACGGCCAAACCACCTTCATATTCGAATTATATGACCACAAGAACCAACCTTAGCATACACCACCTTCGAAACCACCCTCGAGCCTTGAAATGGGGATGATCCTAGGCAAAGCCTGGCTGCGGCCGAAGGGAGCCTACAGGTCGACGAATGGCTAGGGCCGAATGGCTCCATTCGACCGGCCATAGTGTCATTCGCCTGGTGAGTCGTGGCCTCATTGAACCGGGGTTCATTCGACCGAAGTAGCAGCCCCTTCGCTCGAGCTTCATTCGCTGGAATCTCCCCATTCTCTCGGCCCAACTCCCATTCGGATAAAGGGTCATTCGCTGGGCATCTTTATTTGGCCACCATTCATCCGATCAAACAGCCATTTGCTAGCCAAGTACATGCGGGTCAACAGCCTCATTCGGCCAGCCAGTTCCTTCAGCACCGCCACCCCATTCGGGCCATGTCATTCGGCCTAGGACACTTGTCTAGGTCCAACATCAGCCATCGGCCCATATGTCCACATTCGGCACAAGCAAACTCCATCCGATCCATATGCTCGACCCAATATCACACGATTTGGCCCTTGTGATTGGATGCAGCCCATGATGGTTAAAATGGCCACTAGTCCGGCCCACAGATCACCAAATCAGCTCAAATACCTTAGTTGTTCGGCCCAACAGTTGGCCAAACCTCTTCATTTTGGCCCAACTTGGCCCAGATTTGATACAAGTGACCCAAGGACTGATTTGGCCATATGTTAGGCCCAATAACAACTCAGTTCGGCCCATGGCCATTGGTTTGGCCCACCGTGGCTCCAGCGGCCCAATAAATTCTTGGTTAGGCCCAACATGTGACCCACAAGGTCTAGTAACATACATGAAATTTTCTGAAATACTACAAGTGTGGTGAATTATGGATTAATGCGATTTCTAAATCATAAAAACTTGACCTTTTACAAGTATTAATGATTTAATGCAAGGATGAAAAGATGAATTTAACAAACACCTTTCAGGTTAAGTTATAAAGTGCTACAGACTTAAAATCTTTAACATAAAGTCTAAGTGTTATTAGAAATCATAACAATTAAACGGGGCCGAATGATGACCAAGACTTATGCGTGTTAGCTAACACTAGAGCTAGCACCTACACACACTCAAGTATATACAACTCATATTTACAAGTTATAAACAACGTGAAATCAATACAGGATCGTGAATACAACAATAGACACAACAAAGAGCGCGTACATTCTTGTTTAGGCTAAGTCAACCACAACAACTACAAGGTGAGTTCATACGCCCCTTTTCTAATCTTAACTGATTTTAAACTCTCGGGGATGAGAAACATGCTAAATCTTTTATTTATTTAAAATTTTTAGTTTAACATATTGTTTATACTTTGATTAGATAATATTGTATGACTTATTATCATTTATCCTTGTATGCATGCTTGTATGATCATGATATGACAGGAACAACTAGATGAATATGATAATGTAATTTCATAACTCATCAACACAATGGAATAACATAGTTGTACGATTACATCTGACAACACTTAGTTATTCTTACAAGTACGAACATTGAGATAATCACAGATGAACATGATGACAAGAACAAAACACATGAATGACATGAAGATAACACATCTTCATAACATCATTCAACACTAGAGTTAACTATGTGTAATAAGACAAGTGCTTATAACACTTTGCTTTAAACTCAACACATATTACGAGAGAACATGGAACAAGAATCATCCACCACCTGAGTTGACTAAGTGTAGTAAGACTAGTTCTTGCCACACCTTAGTGACAACAGGGTGACTATATGGAACAACAAGGAATGATAATCATGATAATGTACCTTCATGATAACAACATCATTCACACAACAATTAACATAGCATAATAAGACAAGATCTTATTTAACTTTGTTAACAACAACGAGAACATACAACATTGAGAACAAATAACATTGGTGAACACAATACAATTGATTACTATTGAACTGTCTGCATTATATCATTTCAATCATGTGCCATGTATTCAAGTTGATCATTGTAAGTCCCTTCACAAATCGCTTACCAGTTAGTTTGACGTGACTAAACCGATGATATGTAACAACCCATTTTGGTGAAATATTATAAATTAAACATAATTGGTGTATGATTATGTTTATTTTAATTAAAGGATGTTTTGTATGATTTAATTATCTAAATATTATTTGGTGGGTGCTTTTAATAAATATTTGATTAAAACTATAAACATATGGAGGTGTTAACTAACTTACCCAAGTTAGTCATAACTAGTTAGTTTTAACTAGTAATAGAGGGACCAAAACTGTCAATGGCTGAAAGTTAAATAACAAAGGGGTTAATATTGACTTTGGTCAACATACACACACTTCATGTGTGTATGTGTGTGCTGGAAACGACCCAGACCAGAAGAAGAAAACAAGGAGGGCTGCAATATTCAAAATTGGAGCTTCAAATCTGCAAGGATCTTTAATGCAACTAGGATCTTGAGTTCTCCTTGTTTCATACTACAATTAGGTATGCTTTTTGGGTGTTCTTGATGGGATTTTCGTGGGTTTCATTGGGGGTGTGAGTTTGATGGGTAAAACTCTCAAATTTGATGTTTTGAGAGTGTCAAATGTGGTTAATGAGGTTGATAATCATGTAGGAACAACTTTTAATTGTTTTCTTTCATGATTTACTTGTTATGAAAATGGGGGAATTGGGGTTTTCATGGAGTTGATGAACATGGTGTGTTAAGTAGTGTTTAAAGGTTTGAATTTGATGATTATCTTAGCACATGAACTTGTGCATACATGGTGTTTGATGAAATGCCAAGTAGAGCATTTAACTTAAAATTTGTTTAAAACCAATGGTGAGATGTAGTATGTGAGTGTATAACATCAAAAAGGGTGAATTGTTATGATCAAGGGTCAATTGGAAGTAATTAAAGTTAAAATGGTGACATTTGGGTGAATGGGTGTATATTGACTAATTGTAGTCAAACTTTGTATTAAACCTATTAGTTGTGATAATAGGAATTGATAGTGAAGGTGTGAGTGGCACCAAACGACCCGGGAAGGAATTGGTTATAGAGGATAACGCGTTGAAACAAGGTAAGTCATCTAAATCTTTTACTTGTTGTGTGTAATGGTGTTATACATACATGAATGTTATAGTGAAGGATTTGACTTGTTGGGTGAATTGATGATTGTGATATTGTTGTTTGGCAATAGTAGGCAATAGGTGTTACATTGCTTAATTTATTGTTTATTTGGTGTATACTTGACTATTATGATTAGAATTGGTGTCTAATTATATGTGTGATGAATGTATGATAAGTGTTCACAAGGTGTGTGAACCTTTAAATGAGTTTTACTCAATTTGGTGCTTTGAATCACAAGTGTTGTGATCATGACATTGGATTATTCACATGGTGTATGAATGTCCTTTGTTGGGTGAAATCAAGTTAGTAAATCATAAGTGGTGTGGTTTACTTAACTTGAGAAATCTTGTGGAATAAGATTTCAATGGAGTTTTGGGTGCAAACGACCCGTTAGTAAATCGTTTGATATTATGACTATGATGGTTATAATTTGGTGAATTAAGGTGTATAATATGATTATATGGTGTTATATAATGTTTATGGAGGTATTGGAATGGTCGTATTTGAACGAAAGGGGTCAAGATGGCTTAAAACAGCAAAAATAGCCGTGCAGGTGGTGCCCGCCCTATCATACGCCAAGGGGGGGCGTATGATACGCCAGCCTCAGCTTCAACGCCCAAATTTTTCTGTGATACTCCTCCAAATACGCCAACCAATACGCCAGGGGCTGAATTTGACCAAAATTGACTTTTTGGGTCATGTAAATTCATGTGGGTGGGCATGGTGATCTTACTTAGTTCTAATGAACTAATGGTGACTTAATTATGGTGTTTTCAGGTGAACGGAAGGGTTGAACGCGGTTGTGATCGGATTGCTACGCAAGGACTCGGATCAAACATTTTTGGGGTTTTTCTTTGTTGGTTTAAAACAAACGTTTTTGTGAACAACTCTAATGTTGTTTTTGGTTGTTGCATGTTTAATTAACATCAATTATTTTGTAAAGTCCATTCAAATGGGGTGTTTAAGGTGTTAATTACATTTGTCGGTTTGAAAAATCTGGGACCTATTTTGATTTGTCGTTTAAAAACACATGTCATGTGTTGGTGGGTTTTGGGCCTACAAGTTGGCATCAGAGCTAATGGTTTGAGGGATTCAAGTGCGTCGCGAACACTTGAACTCAAATCCTTGTGCTTTTGATATGGGGAGTAACGTTTGATCCGAGATCCGATCACGAAGCTGGGGGTTTAAGGTAACAAGTTTATGGTTTGTTTACCTTATTTATATATGTTTAATGGTGATTGGTGTGAATTTGTTGTTAAACCAAAATTCTTAGTTATAACATGATGAGATGGAGTCAAGGTAACATTAGCGATATGATTACCTTAATATTTTTGTATATTGGTGTTTTGTTGTGATTATTTGGTGTGAATAACATTCTTGGTCATGATGTGGGTTGATGAAGTAATGAAAATAAGCATGGGATGATTGTATTATTATGCCTGGCCAGTATAATATTACCCTCATTACATGAACATGACCTTAACAGAGTCAACTGAAATCTGGCTATGGAATAGAAGGTAATGGAGTAGTAACTTGTTTACTAATTAACCAGAGAACGAGTAAGTATGTTGTAGATACTTATAATGGTCTCTGAAATTGATTAGATGAGATATGTGGTATGAGATACGTTGTGTTAAATTTTCATATAAGTCCATTGGTGTGTGGCATTGGGGGGAGTTCACCTTCGGGTGAAAAATTCTTGTAAGTCCACGGGTGTGTGGCATTGGGAGACTTCACCTTCGGGTGAAAATTCTTGTAAGTCCACAGGTGTGTGGCATTGGGAGACTTCACCTTCGGGTGAAAATTATTGTAAGTCCACGTGTGTGTGGCATTGGGAGACTTCACCTTCGGGTGAAAATTATTGTAAGTCCACGTGTGTGTGGCATTGGGAGACTTCACCTTCGGGTGAAAATTATTGTAAGTCCACGTGTGTGTGGCATTGGGAGACTTCACCTTCGGGTGAAAATTATTGTAAGTCCACGAGTGTGTGGCATTGGGAGACTTCACCTTCGGGTGAAAATTCTTGTAAGTCCATGGGTGTGTGGCATTGGGAGAATTCACCTTCGGGAGAAAATTTATGTAAGTCCACAGGTGTGTGGCATTGGTGAGAATTCACCTTCGGGTGAAAACTTATGAAAGTCCACAGGTGTGTGGCAATAGGGGAAAGTTCACCTTCGGGTGAAAATTAAGAAGTCCATGGTTATGTGATGTGGGATTTGTCATGTAAATCACCCATCTATTATACTTGATATGATTATTTGGTTTTATGCATATAGGTGTGTATGTGTATGTAATGTATGTGGAATATACATTAGATGTTGAAATCCGGTGAATTGGTGTTTCCATATTGGGTGTGTGACAATAACATGCAATAAGTGTTATATTTGCTTAGTTATTGTACAAGAGTTAGTTTACAAATGGTGTGGTGAAATAAGAATGATTCACAAGGGGTGTGAACTTCTTATTAGAAGTTTGACTGAAAATGGTCAAACAATTCGAATTGGTGTTTGTGTATTTGTTGTTTGTCAATAACGTGCAATAGGTGTTTCATTTTGCTTAGTTATTGTAAATTTGAATGTTTTCCATTGGTGTGGAGAAATAAGAATGATTTATAAGTGGTGTGAACTTCTTATTTGAAGTTTGACTGAGATTGGTCAAACAATTCACAAGTGGTATGAATTTGGAGATGGGTTGATTCATAAGTGGTGTGAACTTCCCATGGTGAATTTTATTAGGTAAATCACAAGTGGTGTGATTACCTACCTTGAGAATCCTTGGAGAAAAAGGAGGTCTCAAGGAAATTGGGTAAAATTTGATTTTTACTTGATGATTTTATGTTCTAACACTTTATTGGTGTTTTAAAGAGCTATGAATATGACTTTCATGTGTTGTGGTAGTTGATTGTTATGTGTTGTATGCATAACTAGAATTAGTGTCATTGTATGTTAATTGATAACTGACACTAGAATTGGGGTGAATCCACAGATATGTGGAATTACATGTAAGTCTACAGTTGTGTGGCATTGGGGGAAAATCCACATTCGTGTTGAATATCTTGTAAGATCACTGGTGAGTGGCATTGAAATTATCGTGTAAGACCATAGATTTGTGAGTCTTGGTAATAATGATATGGAGTAAATGGTGTTAAAACAGAGTAGTTGTTATTGCGCATGTGGATATGCATTATTATGTAAATTTGGGTGTGGCATTTAAGTCCATTTGGAATGGCATAAGGGGTAATTCACATGCGGGTGGGAGCTAATTTTGGTGAAACTATAAAATTTGGGTGGTTTTATATGTTGGCAATGGTTTTTTTTGTTGTACAAACCTTGTAAAATTAAATTCTGATTTAGATGATCTACAGGTGGTGTAGACATTTTTATATGAATGTGGTGTTAATATGTGTAGTTAATCAAGTTAATACTAGGTGAAATTAGTATAGTGATTGACAATAGGATAATGTATGTACCACACTTGTGTATGTTATATTGAGCCAGAAAGGCGTGTTTGTGTTTGGTGTGGTGTTAAAAACCGTATGTAGTGCGAATTTGGTGATCGTAAATTGAATCACATATGTGTGATGACTTGTTGAAAATACGAGTCACATGTGGTTTGGTGTAAATAATGAAAGATAGGCATAATAGGATATGTTGATTATCCTTAATTAAACTGTTAAGAAAGTGTACACTCTACAAGTATGTATTGTATGATGTGTCAGAATTTCTTATATGAGTGTATTGTGGGTGTAAAGTACATGGGGTGGAGTTTAGTCCTAAGTTAATGAATACGTTTCATGTGAGTGAAAACTTTGGACAAATTGTATGGTTAGGAGGAATATATTTGTTTAAAACCAAGAAACTAACAACGCCACGATCATGTTGTATTGAAGAGTTGATGGGTTGGAGGCTGGGCGTATGCCTTACTTATACCCTATATATAAGCTTCTTCGATGCAACAAGAAAGTGACGGTGTATAGACTTGGGCAAAGGACGGGGGATGGTGATGAAAGAATTGTAAACAATTTGGCATGAATGCCTTGGGGAGAATAAAACTTGGTAATGACAAGTTGTCATTTATGAAAGTTAAATGTTTTAGACATGATGTCTAGGGTTTTGACACATAGTGTCGTTATGAAATGTTAAAGGTTTTGACAAGAGTGTCTTAACTAGGGAGTGGTAACTATAAACATTTGATTATGTTAACTGGTGTGCCTGTTTGAAATATGTGGTAAACAATATATGTTTATAGATTGGTGTGAACATTTATGATTATATATAGATGTGTAGGTGTTGTAATATTTGAATGGAAAGAGGTAGAAATGACCTGTATACGTGTGTTGACATTACAGGTGGTTGAGTTTATCTTTTAAAAGATAGGAAAATGCTTGGGGATGATCCATAAGATTATGGACATTATTTAGGAGTTCATGGTTGGGAGAAATGAATCTGTTAGTTTGTAAACATGATTCAAACATAAATTATGGTTATTGTTGAGTGTAAATTGATGTAGATAATTCACAAGCGGTGTGAACCTCTATAACATTTGTGTGCTAATAGATAAAGTACAAGGGCGTGTAATATCTAAATATTGGAGGTGTTTGTGGTAATTATAAGTAAGAGGAGTTTGGTTCAAATGAACCAATAACCAATCTAAACTTGATTGTTAAGATGTTAACTTATGGTGGTTGGATTAATGTTGGTAATCACAAGTAGTGTGATTTCTTAAGGTGAGAATTTTGGTGAAAAAAAGGTGTTATTAGCATGTTTAGATGATTAAACAGGAAGGATGATTTGATGAGGATTCACATGTGGTGTGAACCTTATCAATACTTAATGGTACTATTTGGTATTATTGACCATCATGGGCAGGTTGACTAATAGCGTTCGTTTCGTGTTTACCCGTGAATTCTATTCTGTTAAGAAGGGACACGAAACTGTTGTTGTGCATGACGTATCATCTTCACACTGATGGTCAAAGATAAAGAACCATTCAGGCCTGTGAGGATATGTTACGGGTGTGCATAGTTTGTGATTGGGGGTAGTTGCGATGACTATCTATCCTTGGAGGAGTTCTTGTTTAAGAACGATTATCATTCCAGGTGTGGAATGATTCTGTAAGAAATACTATATGGAGTAGATAGTATAATCCAGGAGTTGGGAAAGGATGGATAACAAGAACATGTGGTTAAGTGGTTAAAATGATAAATGAATGGATTGATGTAATCCAAATTCATTTGAAGGCAGTGCAAGACCATAGAAATGGGATATGTATATGCGAAGGAGACCGCTTGAATTCCAAGTGAGAGACTTTGTGTTACTAAAGGTTTCTCCTTGGAAGGGCTTGATTCGTTTTCAAAGGCGGGGGAAAATTTAGTCCGCGGTTATTGGACCATTTAAGATTATAGCTCGGAGTGACGAGGTTGCTTATCGCGTAGAGCTACCATAGGAGTTGAGTGGGATTCACAATACATTGGACGTATCTTATTTACGAAAGTGCTTGGCGGATGAATCGGCTTATGTGCCATTGGAGGATTTGGTGATTGATGATAAACTCAATTATATTGAGAAACCGGTGGCTATCTTGGATAGAAAAGTCAAGCAACTTCGGAATAAGACGATTAACCAAGTAATGGTGCAATGGAAGAACAGACGGGGTTCGGATGCTACGTGGGAGTCCGATGATGAAATGCGGAAATTTTATCCATTTCTTTTTGAGGTGTAACGAGGTTTCGGGGACGAAACCTTTATAAGGAGGGGAGAATTTGTAACAACCCATTTTGGTGAAATATTATAAATTAAACATAATTGGTGTATGATTATGTTTATTTTAATTAAAGGATGTTTTGTATGATTTAATTATCTAAATATTATTTGGTGGGTGCTTTTAATAAATATTTGATTAAAACTATAAACATATGGAGGTGTTAACTAACTTACCCAAGTTAGTCATAACTAGTTAGTTTTAACTAGTAATAGAGGGACCAAAACTGTCAATGGCTGAAAGTTAAATAACAAAGGGGTTAATATTGACTTTGGTCAACATACACACACTTCATGTGTGTATGTGTGTGCTGGAAACGACCCAGACCAGAAGAAGAAAACAAGGAGGGCTGCAATATTCAAAATTGGAGCTTCAAATCTGCAAGGATCTTTAATGCAACTAGGATCTTGAGTTCTCCTTGTTTCATACTACAATTAGGTATGCTTTTTGGGTGTTCTTGATGGGATTTTCGTGGGTTTCATTGGGGGTGTGAGTTTGATGGGTAAAACTCTCAAATTTGATGTTTTGAGAGTGTCAAATGTGGTTAATGAGGTTGATAATCATGTAGGAACAACTTTTAATTGTTTTCTTTCATGATTTACTTGTTATGAAAATGGGGGAATTGGGGTTTTCATGGAGTTGATGAACATGGTGTGTTAAGTAGTGTTTAAAGGTTTGAATTTGATGATTATCACTATATAGCTATAGTTTGTGGTGAAAATGATGAAATTGATCATCTATAAACAAATAATGGAGTTATATGGATGTGTTAATGATGAATGATCATTAGCACATGAACTTGTGCATACATGGTGTATGATGAAATGCCAAGTAGAGCATTTAACTTAAAATTTGTTTAAAACCAATGGTGAGATGTAGTATGTGAGTGTATAACATCAAAAAGGGTGAATTGTTATGATCAAGGGTCAATTGGAAGTAATTAAAGTTAAAATGGTGACATTTGGGTGAATGGGTGTATATTGACTAATTGTAGTCAAACTTTGTATTAAACCTATTAGTTGTGATAATAGGAATTGATAGTGAAGGTGTGAGTGGCACCAAACGACCCGGGAAGGAATTGGTTATAGAGGATAACGCGTTGAAACAAGGTAAGTCATCTAAATCTTTTACTTGTTGTGTGTAATGGTGTTATACATACATGAATGTTATAGTGAAGGATTTGACTTGTTGGGTGAATTGATGATTGTGATATTGTTGTTTGGCAATAGTAGGCAATAGGTGTTATATTGCTTAATTTATTGTTTATTTGGTGTATACTTGACTATTATGATTAGAATTGGTGTCTAATTATATGTGTGATGAATGTATGATAAGTGTTCACAAGGTGTGTGAACCTTTAAATGAGTTTTACTCAATTTGGTGCTTTGAATCACAAGTGTTGTGATCATGAAATTGGATTATTCACATGGTGTGTGAATGTCCTTTGTTGGGTGAAATCAAGTTAGTAAATCATAAGTGGTGTGGTTTACTTAACTTGAGAAATCTTGTGGAATAAGATTTCAATGGAGTTTTGGGTGCAAACGACCCATTAGTAAATCGTTTGATATTATGACTATGATGGTTATAATTTGGTGAATTAAGGTGTATAATATGATTATATGGTGTTATATAATGTTTATGGAGGTATTGGAATGGTCGTATTTGAGCGAAAGGGGTCAAGATGGCTTAAAACAGCAAAAATAGCTTTGCAGGTGGTGCCCGGCGTATCATACGCCAAGGGGGCGTATGATACGCTTGCCTCAGCTTCAACGCCCAAATTTTTCTGTGATACTCCTCCAAATACGCCAACCAATACGCCAGGGGCTGAATTTGACCAAAATTGACTTTTTGGGTCATGTAAATTCATGTGGGTGGGCATGGTGATCTTACTTAGTTCTAATGAACTAATGGTGACTTAATTATGGTGTTTTCAGGTGAACGGAAGGGTTGAACGCGGTTGTGATCGGATTGCTACGCAAGGACTCGGATCAAACATTTTTGGGGTTTTTCTTTGTTGGTTTAAAACAAACGTTTTTGTGAACAACTCTAATGTTGTTTTTGGTTGTTGCATGTTTAATTAACATCAATTATTTTGTAAAGTCCATTCAAATGGGGTGTTTAAGGTGTTAATTACATTTGTCGGTTTGAAAAATCTGGGACCTATTTTGATTTGTCGTTTAAAAACACATGTCATGTGTTGGTGGGTTTTGGGGCCTACATGACAGCATAGTGGTACCATAGGTTTGACAAACCTCTAGCTTGTAGGGCTAGTACGTTGATCGTACTCAATCATTAGCCGGTAACGTATGACCGGTGACTGGGCGACTCATGTCAGGGTCTGGTAAGCGACACATGGTGATATATATCTACAGTTATAATTGTAATTAATCCATCGTTACCTGTTGACTAGTAGACTGAGGAATTTATTCTCTCAAGTCATAACACTAGTAATCGTTACGATGAGGTCTATGGTTACACATAGTGATAGAGGTAAATCGGATGCATTGTAATCTGATTACGTGATGATTGCAATGGATTCCTTTTAGGCTCTATGCACTTCAAGTCGAGAACAAATATCAAATGGTTAACTAACACACTTATTATTAACAGTGATTAACAGTTAACCCCACAAGAATAGAATAATAACAAGGATCAGATTAAATTAATCTAATTTCCTTAACACATTGAGGGTTTATCAATACTTCGGTTTGATAACTAAAATCCTCTTATTATATTATTCTACATATGATACGACGGATGATGAACACAGACGGACGGGTGAAATGAAATGGATATCCATAGTTGTATTACAAGTGGCATCAAGTTCTATTAGATATGTGGTGGGATGTTGGCTAGGGCTTAGTTCCCGTACATATGCCCTATATATAAGCATATCTAATAGGATGAGATATCACTTGTAAATATAACTATGGAGAGGCCATTGTGTGACGGGTGAATCAAACAACTTACAAACAACAAGTATGACATTGTGATTGTGCATGTGAACATTTCAAGGCTTTCAAATATCAAACTTATGAACTCACCAATCTAGTGTTGACTTTGTATAATGCATGTTTTCTCAGGTGACGAACATGTTTCGTCACCAGACATCAAGGACATAGCTAGTGGACTTTTAGAAGACCTAGCTACATTTTGTGTTGCATACTTTTGGATGACAAAACTATGAATCATCTTTTGTATATCTTGTACAGATACAAGATATGAACTCATTGATTCTTTTGATTAGATTTACTTAGTTAAATTATGAGGAAACAATGTAATTTAACTTTGTAATTCTATTTCATGTCATGTTAGCATTTCTCATTTGATTATCATGTGCTATGTAAACAATCTGATCATTTCGATTATCACAACGATATCACGCCCCGGGAACCTTCCGCCCGACGGGAAAGTCGATCCAGCCCGCCGGCTCGGGGTGTGACAATAATGGTTTGTTTCCCAAAAATTACTCGAGCAGAACCTCGATGTATTTTTTATTCAAACCAAACAATTAATCATAATCCTATTATATATAATAATAATAAGATCTAAAACGAGCATTATAACAAATCGAAATTTTTACCTCACAGAAGTTCGGAAGCACCTCACGTTGAATACTAGATGATTGGAGGGGTTAAATATGGGTATTTGGAGGTGTAGGGTTGAGATTTGAGAGTTGGAGGGTGAATTTTAGTCAAAAAAATTGAAATATGATGTTCTAGTACTTATAGGGCGAATTCTGGGTCCTAGGCGCATAGCCCACTCCCAGCGCTTGGCTCGGGGCTTTGTGCCTGGAAGTGGGATGTTGCATGCGTGCCACGAGTCCAGGGCGCATAGCCTAGCCTCGGAGTTTGGCGCGGGGCGGTGTGCGTGGATGGAATATCTTGCATGTTTGCCACGTTTTGACACGTGGCGCCACGTGGCGTGACCGAACGCGATCTGACTGGTTTCTTGTTTTCGCGGTAACGGGAGCATACGAACTCTGTTTTACGCACCGTTGCGTTCATGATTTTTCGAGCTCTTTCCAGTGGTTATAATTTCAAGACCTGAAGAGTTCAAAATATCTGATCTCTTATTTAACGCTATATTTGACTCAGTGTATCTTGAAATCGAAGCCTCGTTTCGCGATTTCACTTACACTCATTTTCTTTATTTCCGATTTGTGATTCTAACCTGAAAATTTTGAATTGTCACAAGGCAGGATCTACATGTATTCCCTCGCTGTTGACGACATGACCCAGAAATTGAACTTCCCTTAGCCAAAATTCAGACTTAGATAATTTGGCATATAATTTCTCTTTCTTCAAAAGTTCCAAGATCTTTCTGAGATGTTGCTCGTGATCTGTTTTGCTCCTGGAATAAATCAGTATGTCATCAATGAAGACAATGACAAACTGATCCAGATACGGCTTGCACACTCGGTTCATGAGGTCCTTGAAATCTGCTGGTGCATTCGTCAATCCGAAAGGCATCACCATAAACTTGTAATGCCCATATCTGTATCGGAACACCATCTTTGGTATATCTTCGTCTTGAACTCTGAGCTGATGATATCCAGACCACAAGTCAATCTTCGAGAAGTACTGTGCTCCTTGTAGCTGGTCAAATAAATCATCAATCCTCGGCAATGGATACCGATTTTTGATAGTCAACTTGTTCAGCTCTTAGTAGTCTATGCACATCCGAAAGGATCCATCTTTCTTCTTCACGAACAAAACCGGAGCTCCCCAAGGTGAGTAGCTCGGTCTGATGAAACCTTTATCAAGTAGCTCCTGTAGTTGATTTGACAATTCCTGCATCTCTGAAGGTGCCAACCTGTAAGGAGATTTAGCAACAGGGGTTGCTCCAGGAATCAAGTCAATACGGAACTCTACCGGTCTCGCAGATGGCAATCCTGGTAGATCTTTAGGAAACACTTCTGGATATTCTTTCACTACTGGTACATCTTGAATCTTTTTCTTGTCTTTCTCTTTCTTCACCACATGAGCCAGGAAAGCTACACACTGCTTTTGTGGACACTTACACGCCTTTATGCTCGATATGATTTTGACACTTCGTTTTGCTTGATCCCCTCTAACTTCCAATACACGGTCATTCGTCACTGGAAAACTTGAAGCAGCTTCTCAGAACAGATGACTTCCACTCGATTGAGAGATAACCAATCCATTCCAACGATGATGTCGAAACTACCCAACTCCATCGGTATCAAATCGATGGTGAATGTATGACCATTAAGTGTTAATGGGCAGTTCCTGTATACTGTACTAACTGTGATCTGTTTCCCATTAGCTACTTCTATGATGTAAGGGGAATCTAACTGTTCCTCTATAGAATCTAGTTGGCATGCAAAATCGGTAGAGATAAAAATCTGATCCGCTCCATTGTCAAACAGAATAGGTGCATAAAAGTCATGTAAGAGAAATGTACCAGTGACCACGTTCGGGTCTTGGCGTGCAGCTGGAGCTCCTATAGCAAAAGCTCTTCCACGGGGTGCTGGAACTGCCGGTTGTGCTTTCTTTGAGTAGTTCTATGCAAAGTGGACAAGTTCACCACAGTTATAGCATCCACTGTTGTTCTGGTTTTTGGGTGGAGGGAGAGCTAAAGCAACATTGTTGACTGCTTGATTGGGAGTCATCCTGCAATTCTGGACCGAGTGTCCCTTTCTTCAACATCCCGTGCAGTGACGGTAGGGATTGCTTGCAACATGATGATACTGGCACTTAGTACACAGAGGGTGTGGGCCAGTATATGGCTTCTTGTGCAGATTCTGCGGTGCCATGGCTACTTGGTTGAATGGGGTAGCCATTGTGTAGTTCTTTATTGTCTTTTCCTTCTTCTTCAGGTGCTGATGGGGCTTCTTGGAAGAATCTTCCTTGTGCTTGCCGGTGTCAGCCTCTTTCTTCAGAGTTCCATAGGCTACCATCAAATCAGTGAGTTTCCCAGACAAACTCACAGCAGACTCTAAGGTAACAGGCTTTGCTGCAACTACTAAACCCTGAATGCAGGCGGGAAGTCCACCTACATATCTATCAATCCTTTTCTATAAGGTTGGTACCATGTCTGGAACCAAGGCTACCAACTCATGATAGCGGGTAGTGTACCCCAGATGATCAGCTCCTTTCATCACATGGTTAGACAGCTCAATTTCCATCCTTTGCAACTTGTTCTTAGGACATAATTCAGTTCTCAGAAGGGCCTTGAAATCCTCCCATGTCATCGGCATGGCTTCTTCTCTTCCTCTTGCTTGGATATGATAATTCCACCAAGTCAAGGCTCGCTTGCTGAAGGTGCCAGCAGAGTAACAAACCTTGTGGTGCTCTGGACAACTGCAGAGGTCCAGAGTAGTCTCGATCTTCTCTATCCATTGGATTAATCCAACGGCTCCCTCGGTACCGCTGAAAGTCGGCGGCTTACCTCCCACAAAAGATTTGTAGGAGTAGTTCGAAGCACCGCCAGTATTTCCACTGGCTTCACCCAATGAGTGCCTGGTGTTGTTGCCGTCATTCTGTATACGGTTAAGCATATCCGAAATCATCTCCTTCAGTTGATAGTCAGCTAGCTGCTCAGTAGTGTTGCCAAGGCAATCGTAGTAGGATTCAGATTCGTAGTCGCGTTAGGGTCAACTGGTGGAGTGTGTGGAGGAGGAGGAGGAGGTGGTGGTGGTGGTCGAGGCATAAGGGAAGGTGGTCTTCTCGGTGACATTCTAATCACAACCAATAAAATTATCGGTTAGTGCAATGATCGAATGCAGAAGACACAATGCAATAAGTTCCTATATCCTGTGTTCTCTAAATGCAGGGTCCCTAGGTTATTGTCTAGGCCAAACCGTTTAAATAAATGACCTATATTTCTCTATAACCATGGCTTTGATACCCAATCAGTCACACCCCGAGCCGGCGGGTAGGATCGACTTTCCTGTCGGGCGGAAAGGTCTCGGGGCGCGATATCGGGAAATGATAATCGTGATTATCAGATTGTTTATATTGCACATGATATATAATGAGAAAACTGCTAAATGAAAAGAGAATTAAAAAGTTAAATTACATCGGTTTTATTCATAATTTAACAATGTAAATCTACTATCAACATCATAAATTTTCTATCTTGTATCTGCACAAGATATACAAAATAATCGGTATATGATGTTCCAAAAATATGCAGGTCCAAAAATACTAGGTTCTCTATCTGGCATCCTAATCCAAAAGCAATAACTTCTTAATTGACTTGTTCGTCACCTGAGAAGTCATGCAAAAAGACCAAGTCAACACATGGTTGGTGAGTTCATGTAGTTTTATTTAAAAATGAATTTTAATAACCACTTGGATGACAACCTTAACCTCACCATTAACCACCTATACCATCCAGTGCAATATGCTTATATATAGGGCATATGTAGGGGACAAACCCCAGCCACCGTCCCACCACATACCAAACCACATGATATATTGTTCCTAGTGATAATTAAGCATTTCATCCCACACTATTGATTCATAACGTTTGATTACCCTGAAAACTGTTTACATTGATCCCCTAAAACGACAACCTTAACCACATCAACGACCACCTATGCTAACCAATCAAATATGCTTATATGTAGGGCATATGTAGGGTACAAGCCCCAGCCACCGTCCTACCACATACCAGACTGCTTAGCATATTGTTGTTAATGATAATTAAGCGTTTCATTCCATCCATCTTCGTATTAGATTCTGGTTTCCACAAATTGAAATACCATTGATTTCTTGAGTTATTCATGATTACTCATAGCACTTGTAGAAACATAATATTAAATGCTTAATTAAACAAATAATTAATCATTTATTTACAACTAAGACATGATGATTGGGCCTTATTTGACTCAATCCATTAGACTTAGTTAATGGTGGTGTCCGAGTTGTACCGTCTCACACGTGGCCCATATCAGGCATGACCCAAAATGAGTCTACCTGTAGGCGTCGGGACTTTCATGATGTGCCCATATCAGCTTGACCCTCCAGCCTACTGTACATGTCAGGACTTTAGGATATCCTTTGATTTTGATTCCCTTTGCTCTCTTGATTTTGTTTGATTGTTTGAGTTATGCCCATATAGCTTGACGACAAGAGTCTACTATTTATGACGGGACTTCCCGTGTGTTACACGTGGTCTTGATTTACATACAACTGACATCCACCTTAACTTGAGCATTAATGATTTCATTAGATCTTAATGATTTCATTAGTTCATTGATTCACACATGGATATGATTCCCTTGATTCTCTTGATTCTCTTGATTCTCTTGATTCTCTTAATCCTTATGATTCCATGATTACCACCCTGAATTTAGATTATTGAATATGATTCTTAGTTTTACTGAACACACGCAGAATTTGATTTCCTTGAATTTGATCTCTATCTTTAGTTCTCTTGGTTACAATTTTGAGTTTAGATTCTTGAATTTGAACTTGATAGAATAAGTGTTTGTTTTAGAGTTTTAGAATTAAGGTATTACTCACAAGAGTAATTAATTAATTCGTTAGTTAATCCTGCATAACATTTACCATGACAGGAGTCTAGGAGTACAAACATGTATATTTAAAACATACAATAAGTAAAAGCATTTATGTAAAACATATTTAAATAAAATGGTTTACGCATGCTTCTCTGCCCCGCGTTTGGAAACAAAAATGTTTAGAAAAGGGGCAATGAACTCACCTGTGTTGCTCTGTATTGATTTACCACAAAATGCGCGCTCGTTGTTTGTAGATTATGTTTCTTCGGTACCTGATTTGTTTTAAGAGGATTCGAGTACGATAAGTATTTATAATAGTCGTATCTAGGGTCTTTGGTTTCGGTGTGCAACTAGGTGTCCTATGTTACTACTGTGTTTCTATGATTCCGTCTAACTAGTCTAAACATATTACCCATAAATAAACGCTTATCCCATGAATAGTTATTACAAGTCTTTAATTAAAACATTTTCAAATTAATTCCATTTAAGTTAATCATTTAGTTTGAAATCATTTAATTTAATTCAATAAGGTTTATAAATCAATTTCTTCTATTGTGAACATAATTAATTTAGGAAAAGTATAATTAAACATGATGGGCTTGGGTTAATCTCCTTTGATTAACCTTGGGCCCATTACTAGTTATTGATTTTCCCATGATCCTTTGATCGTTTCCTTGCATAACTCATTCTAGGTAATTCGAATAATTATGCGTCCTCATGAATTGTCTAAGTGTTAAGTGTTAATAGTTAAATCAAAACTCATAGCATTAGACCATTGTGTTTGATTCTCAACGAATTCCCGAGTGTGTTGAACTCAAATGATATCAACAACTATGTTTAGACATCATTATGATTCTAAGAAAACTCTTTTTTAATGAAAACCCTAATTCATATTTTCTTTAAAAGGATTCATGCATCTTAATCCAACCCATATCCAAGATTAAACCTCATTGCCATTTAGAAAGACCTTAGCTCGTTGTATCAAAATGAAACCATATTAGCCTCTTTCTTGTTAAATTCCATGTGGATGCCTTAAATAATGCAAGGTTAATTTCATGTCATTAACCTTTGTATCTTTTTCCCATGCACACACATACCATGCATGCAACATACATAGTCAACCCATGCACACGATCATGTACACATGGCCATGTAGGGACTCGGCCGAATAGGAGAAGAGTGACCGAATGGAGCCTTGGCCGACCGACTGAAGACCTGGCAAAACCAGGCTAACCATGCGACTGAGAGGGCACCCGATCGAAAGGCTTATGCCGAATGTGAGGGTGCCGAAGGTGTACTTAGCCGAACCAAAGCTTGACCGATCGAATTGGTGGCTGGACCGAAAGAGTGCCGATCGAATAGAGTCTTGGCCGACAGAATGAAGGCTGGGCCGAATGAAAGGGGAGGATGCTTTGGCATAGGGCCATTTGGTTGGAAGGTTGGTTCAGTCGGCCCATGGGGTGTCCTTCGATCGGCCAGTCATGCGGCCATCTGGAACTTGGCATTCGGCCGTGCGGTGCAGTCCAGGTGCAACCCTCAATCTAGAGTTAAATGGCGGGGTAACGAAAGGGTACCTGTTCCTACATCGTCCTAGGTGTATTTGGTGAGATTTCCCTAAGGTTGGAAAGGTTTAAAACCGGTTTCAAGAGAGGTCCGAACTAGGGTTTTGAAAACCCTAAAACCGAACAAAAATCATGGTTTTACCTCAAATCTGTCGGTTAAAAGCTTTGATCTGTTGTACTTATGTGATCTACGAGTTGAAATGGTCGTTTTGACACCAAGAATGCTCGATTTCGTGAAGAAATGAGAGAGATATGGCTTAAGGTTCTAGAGATAGAAAGTAGAGAGAGAGATCGAGTTTGGGGGTGAGATAGCTGGTTGTTGGGGGAAATAATGGCATTAAATGCCATCATAAATGATCTTAAAATACCCGGTTATGTTCGGGTTCGCTCGGTTTCGCGTAAAAGCGTCGTTTTCCTTCGTTTTCGTAACGAAACGTTACGGTTTTAAAAGCAAAGTTTATAAATTTATTTTAGGTGGTAATTCCTAGTAAATTAAATAAATATCTTCCTTTTATTTGAATTTTCTGAAAATATTTAATTTACTGTTTAAATCGAATCGTATAGTCGTCGCGCGTATTCGTTCGAATCGTCACCCGTACGAATACGATGATAACTACACTTTGCAATATGGTTTTCTAATTATTGGACATCATTCAGAATGTTAAACCTTCAGATGTATTCGTACAGATCGTCACCTGTATGAATAATCCGTCGATTTAGCATTCACGTAACGACATCCGTTGTTGTTTTGTTCTGTAAAGCCTCACATACATTTATACGTAAAAGAATACTAACTAACAATCACCTGATGGTTCTGTATTGCCAGATAATTATTTGAGTGATGAACCATAATTCTGAGTTACTTTTCTGAAATGATTTTGAAACTGTTCTATGATAACATGAAATGATAATGATACATGATATGAATATGACATACAATGAAATACATGTAGTTTGTACCTGATTACTGTTCATGTTACTGTTGAGATCACTGTTCTAGTTACGTTTCCGGCACTGATGTTACATTTTTGACATTATATAGCTTTGATTAGCATGATAAATAGATATCACACATCATATGCATTATATCAAAAAAATCTAGGTATGTCATATATTCATATGAATGTATAACATAAGACCTTTTAGAACATTAGATTATCATGAGAACAAATATCACCAATCATAAGTTTAAATGTATTAGAGTTCAAGATATTTATGATCTTAGCCTGAAGATAAATGTTATGAGACATTATTAAACTTTAGAGTAAAATTATAAATGTATATAACATAAATCATAAGCATAATGTCTTTGAATTCTTAGGCTTGTTGTTTGAGTGTGATGGCTATGAAATGAAAACGTTAAGCACGCGAGTTCAAAGGAAAGGGTCAGAAAACTAAACCATATGACATAATACGTGTAAGGTTCAAGTAGGAATTTGAGAGTTCAAATGAAAGTTCAGTCACAAAGAAACACTTGAATTGTATTCCTAAAGGAATAATTTTGACATATCTAAGTGTTTAAGTCCAATTAACTTTCAGAAAGACATACTTTAGCCTATAGGTTCATACTCACTCCAAGTGTTCCCAAGAAATCATAACAGTCCATCATTGAATTTAGATTTATACGAAATGCTTTCCTAGATAGAACTCCCCAAATATAGGTATTCTCCATTCCAGATTGTATGTGTTTCCTACTCACTAAAATGAACCTTAAGACTATTGACGGGGTTCTAAAATATAATTAGACTTGGAAGTCTAAGAGCATTCTTGGTAGTGACGATCCTTTTGCAAGACGTAGAATGGGGTTAAGAAGTTAAAACCCTAAAGTCTAGTGTGTGAATCCCATGGCATCCTAATCTTGGTTCAAGCATTTGACCTATCAAATAACTAAACAAGTAACATATAGTAATCACATAAGCAAGTATGACCTAGCATGGCAATTATTGTATTATAAAGTTCAAACTAGGGTATCCTTTGGTTATAGCCTAGGTCATCTATTTCTAATATCCTAATTCTATATAACTCAGGCTCTGATGCCAATCTGTAACTCCCCAACCAGTGGCACAATCATTGGGGTATCACGAAGTGTAGATTGTGCATAAGGGGTACTAAATTAAAAATACTCAAACATTACATTAATTATCAATTAATAATAATTAAACAAGAATTCATTAGATCATCATTGATATTACAAATACAACCTAACTAACTAATCTAGGTCTAAGCTCTTTTGTGATAATCAAAGCAAGCTTAGTTAGAAGGTCCACCTGAAACATGTATAAAATCAAGATCAACTAAAAAGTTGGTGAGCTTCCATAGGTTTAAGCACACACATAAAAAATAGTTAATACTATATTTGTATATGTATGTATGTATCTACGTATACAGTTTTCACATTTGAACACTAAGCATAATGAATTAGAATAATGAGCTATGCATGTAAAGTCAGATCAAATAAGTTCGATAGCTCAAATAGTTGATGTTTGACTAAGCTAGCATTCATAATAATGTCGAAGTAGTAAACAATCACTGCGGGCCTCCCCCAAAGGGTAAATAAAACATCGGTGGGATGATCGGTCTAATAGATATATTGTTAGTCCCAATCAAGGATCTAAAACCGATATCAATATATTTAAAACATGTGAGAGTGTGGAATGGTATCACGTGTGTGCAAAAGAAACAATAATGATGATCAAGATGAAGAACAATACAAGAATTCTATTCCAACGCACTCAGTTTCAATAGAACCGACTGGTACACCAAAATCAAGAGCCACAAAAACAAAGAGAGAAAAACGATAATAACAAGCTCTAACCCTAATTATGATTTGAAAGGGGTTTATATATACCCATACATGACACCGGCCTCTCGGCCCACCAAACCTAATATCAACATCAACCAAATTCGAGAAACCCAATACTTACAAAAAACTCGAGAACCTAGAAACATCAAAACTTTAACATTCTCCAACAATCTTCCCCTAGTTTTGTGTTTCTTTAGCACTCTTTTCCTTTAGTGGCTCATCAGCTTCACCACACTTTATCATCAAAGTAGTAGAATCTCCCTTGCCTCCTGACCATGCTTCATTCTTCACAATGACTCGAACATAAACCACAAATTCCAGTGCATCCTCCAAATGATCTTGATCCACTTTCATTTCTTGATTGTTCAAGAACTTGATATCTTTTTCACTTAGACACATAAGATCAATTGGATCATAGAATGTATGCTCCACTTCTTCACAATTGATATTTACTCCATATGTTTGTTCATCAAAAGCTCAAAATTTGAAATTATCCATAACTCCTTCAGGTAGATCAGGTATAATGGGAACCTTTTTCATCTAGTCTGTGGTTGGCCATCTTACCTCAAAAACATCTATATCAATGGGATTTCCAAGTGAGTTTGTTGTCTTCTTTATCTTGACCGATTTAGCAAGAGTCACGTCTGAGAAGCCCTTTAGAACATGTTGCTGTAAAGAAGTATAGAAGCTTTCTCCTTGCTTATTCTTTGTTGGATTAAAGAATCTTTGTCTTGCCAGCTCCACCATGTCTACTACTGTCAATGACTTGAAAGAAGATGGATGATCATAGTACTCAATCCGTTTGGTCACCTTTCTTCTTACCCACCACAATTCTTTGACCTCATCATAACCCCAACAAACAATCCTAGATCTATCTCCTTCATAGTTCAAACGGCTGTCTCCCACATCAACAACGAATCTTGTAGGTTTAATCTTTGCAGCATCCCTAGCCTCTTGAACAGTTCTTTTAGTGATCATTATGAGGTTTCTGGATTTTACCAAACTAACTTTGAATCCAGTCTCACCTGCAAAGTATTGCCTTATACCTTCTTCTCGGCTTCTATTAAGCTCATCAAATTCAGCTCTACTCATCTCTGGCTCAGGTTCAACTGCAGTTGATGAACTAGACTCAACAAGAAATTCCCCCTTGAATTTATCCTGTAACTTTTGCTTTATGTCCAAGACAACCACTGACAAATGTCCCATATTTGTCTCAAGATCCTTAATCTTTCTGTCTTTTGCTTTATTCTCAGTCTTCAATTCTTGTATTAACAGGGTGTGAGGCAAGGAGTCTTGTTCCAATTCGAACACTCTACTTTGTAGCTTAACCACATCAATTGGCTCATCATCAGGTAGTACGTTTTTTCCTTTATCTGGTCTATTTCCCATTTCTTCAATCAAAAAGGAATCATAATCCACATCTTCAGTATATGAAGAAGGTCCAGCAAAACACTCTGTAGATCTTGATACTGGTTCAGTTGGTTGTACTGTAATAATCGAAACTTGTATTTCTGGAATGTTTTCAGTTTCAGTTTCTGTTTCCGGGTCTTGGGCCTCTTCTTCTTCTCTTTCTTGGAATCAGATTAGCAGCAGCATCAAGTGGTGGATCTTGATCGATAAAAGAAGATGTAGGAGGAGGATTTCTACACTCCTTTTGACGTGCTCAAGCAATGCTTCCAGGTTCTCAGCAGTAAGCAAGTTCATTTGCTCGGAAGATTCAGTCTCAACTGGCTCCATTTCTGGCTCAAAATCAAAGTCCATATCATGTTTATACCCAGTCACAACATCCTCGTACTCTGACGGATGTACCATATAAACATCATCACTCGAATTCCTGGAACCCAGGACTTGTACATCATGCTTTTCCTCAATCATTACCTTTGGAATCTCAGCTGCTGCACCAATATCTTCACCTTCCATTTCAGCAAATTGTCCGAACTTCTTTAATGGATGTAATCTTTCAAACTTGTACTTAGCACCTCGATTCTGCATTATCAAGGGAAAAGTTGATTCACTCAATAGCTTCAAGTTAGGAAATCTCTCATCAAAGATCATTTGTAGAATGAACTTTGGGAAATTGAATCCCCAGTTCATGGCGAGAGCTACAAAGGCTGATGTTTAATCTTTGTTTAGCATGTCATAGGTTCCGTTGTTTCCACTCATGTTGTCACACCCTGAGCCTGCGGGAACGGATCGACTTTCCAGTCGGGCGGAAGGTTCTCGGGCGCGATATCGTGAGTGATAATCGTGATGATCATATTGTTTACATTGCACATGATATAATTGAGAAATGATAAATAGAATATAATTACAAAGTTAAATTACATCAGTATCGTTCATAATTTAACAATGTAAATCTATCATCAACATCATAAATTTTCTATCTTGTATCTACACAAGATATACAAAATATATTGTATAATGATGTTCCAAAAGTATGCAGGTCAAAAAAACTAGGTCTTCTATCAGAAATCCTAGCCCAAAAGCATTAGCTTCTTAATTGACCTGTTCGTCACCTGAGAAGTCATGCAAAAATAAAATCAACACATGGTTGGTGAGTTCATATACTTAGTATTTGAAAATAGCTTTGTAAACCCTTTTTCTGTAAAAACCCTAACCTCATTAACTTCACCTGTAATATCCAGTTAGGTATGCTTATATATAGGGCATACGAAAGGGTCGAGCCTACAACCCGCCCAGACGCTATCCCACCACATACTAAACCACATATGACATTGTTGTTAATGATAATTAAGCATTTTTACCCACCATTCACTTCATTTCAACCATAGTTCTAATGTAAACACAAAACATTTGTTAAACCCTCGGGTAACAACCTTAATCTCATTAACACCACCTGCAATATCCAATTCGGTATGCTTATATATAGGGCATATGTAGGGTCGAACTTACCGCCCGCCCAGCCAACATCCCACCACATACTAAATCACATATGGTAGTGCTATTAATGATAATTAAGCATTTTACCCCCATCTTTAACTCACTAGTTCTTCAGTTCTTTGTTCCTGTAAATACAACACTGTGGAATCTCTATTGATTCTTTAAATTCATCACCCAATAATGATCAACCACAACATTTGTAGGAACAATTTAATAAATGCTTAGTCAAACAAATAAATAAACATTTAATAAAATCTAAGACCTAATGATTGGGCCTGGGTCAACTCGAGTAGACTGGTCTTAGCAATCAAGGTTCTTAGTAGTAAAGGAGATCTGTAAACCTCATCAAACATGTGACCTATAATCAATCAGTCTAGCTAGGACATCTTTTGATATATAGGCTTATATAGTTCTTTAGACCGTCCATAGTTCGTATAGTTCTTTAGTTCTTTGGCACATGTTATCTTTCAAACCTCAGATTGGCACATGCTACATTTGATATTTCCCAGTCAGACCCTCGAAATAGTTCTTTGCACTTAGTTCTTTGAAATAGATCGTTAGTTCTTTGACAACACAACCCCGAAAATAGTTCTTTTATTAGTCCGTTAGTTCTTTGAAATAGACTTTTGAAAATAGTTCTTTGTCTTAGATCTTTAGTTATTTGAAAATATTCCTTTGAAAATAGTTCTTTGATTTGAAACAGTTATCTACTCATAATGAATAAACAACTTACTTTGAATTCCTGTATATTGTATACCTAAACATAATCTAGGATAACAATTATACATACAAACATATGTTAAGTAAAAGCATTTAAGTAAATATGATCTTACGAAAATAATTTACACATGCTTCTCAGCCCCGCGTTTGAAAACAAAAACAGTTAGAAAAGGGGCAATGAACTCACCTGTGTTGCTATGTAATGTACTACCACAAAATGCGCGCTCTTTGTTTGTAGACTAAGTATCTTCAGTTCCTGGGTTGTTTCAAGATATTTCGAATACGATAAGTATACATATTAATCGTCTTATCTAAGGTTTGGTCTCGGTGTACAACTAAGTGTCCTATGTTACTAATGTGATTCTATAATTAAATCTAACTAGTCTAACTTATTACCCAATCATAAACCCAATCTCATAAATAATGACCATTACACCCTATTGATGTATGGTTCACATTGTCATCTTCAATATCTCTTAATTAGAGCATTTTAAACACTAAATTTTACGTCGTTAAGTTAGAAATCATTTTTATTTAATTTAAAGAATATCTTAATTAAAAACTTACCATTTAATTTAAGAAATTATGATATGCAAGTTAGGCTTAGGTTAATTACATTCAATTAACCTTAAACCTATTACTAGATCTTTGTTTCCGATAGTTCTTTGTTCGTCCATGTGTATAACTTATCTTTGAGTGTTCAATTGAACAATCTAATTTAGTTATATATTCATATGAAATTTCTAAGAGTTAGATGTTAATGTAGAAATTAACACCAACACCTTATGCAATAACATACACTAATGCATGTTCCTTAGTTCGTTCTAGGCTTTGAGTACTCGTATATTCATTTCCTTGTTCTCAAAACTAAATTTAACAGCCCTAAGTCCAGAATTTCCCTAATTATCCATCACTTTAGGTTCAATCACCATTAGGGCAGCGAACCTATTGGCATTGAGAATAGGTTCGGCAAACCTTTAGGGTTAGGCCCAATTGGTTCGTGGTCATCTGGTTCGTGGCTCTTGGTTCGTCTGAAGGTTCGGCCATAGCTACAGGTTCGTGGCATGAAGGGTTCGCTCAAAGGGGAGGATTCGGCTAAGAGGGTTCATTGATCAAGGGTACGATTCCCATGGTTCGTTGGCCATAGATTCGGCCAACCAGAGTGGAGGTTCGGTTAGGGTTCCAGATTCTTCTCATATGGTTCGTCTCACTCAGGTTCGTCACTTTAACAGGTTCGTCTAGAGGGAAGACAGGTTGGGCTCCAACTTTTGGTCAAAGTCAACAGGTTCGGCCCTGTTGGTTGTTCAGAGATGACAGGTTCGACTACCTGGGCATAGGTTCGGCCGATCGTTTCTTGTGACGAACCTGTTTCTTCTTCTTCATTTTCATCCTTAACTTGCTGCATATTAGTTTCCAAAGTTTCCTAGTTGTTTCTAGATGATTATCTAAGTGTTTACTACGTGTTGTATCGGTTTAACAACAACTCCAAGGGTTCGTGATTCACATTAAAACCGAAATAAAAACTAAGATTTACCTCAAATTCAGTGGATAAAAGCTTGAATATCTTGTACTTTCGTGATCTACGTGATGAGATGAACGTGTTAACACCAAGAACTCTTGAATCCAACGAGAAACCACCAAGAAATCTTATAGAGAAGTTGGGATTTTAGAGAGAGGGGGGGGGGGGGACTAAAATTTTTTGTAAATATGGAAGGTGAAATGTGGTTGTGGGCATAAATGCACCCATTAAATGCTTTCAAATTACCCGATTAGGCTCGGTCTCGTTCGGTTTCGCGTAACACGTCGGTTCTTCGTAAATTTTCGTAACGAACGGTTCGATTTATAAAATAAGATTTATCAAATTATTTTAGGTTGTGATTCCTAATAAATTATTTAAATATCTTTCGTTTATTTTAAATTTTCAAAACTATTGTATTTACAGTTTAAAATCAAATCGTACAGTTGTCGCGCGTATTCGTTCGAATCGTCACCCGTACGAGCACGACGATAACTATACTATTCAATGTTGTTTTCTAAACTTTCAGATTTATTCGTACAGATCGTCACCTATACGAATAATTCATCGATTTAGCATTCACATAACGACACCCGTGTTGTTTTGTCCTGTAAAGCCTCACATACGTTTATACATAATAAAATCCTAACAAGTAATCACATGATGGTTCTGTGTTGCCAGATAATTATCTGTGTTTGCTATAGATTAACATGATATGATAATGATAATTGATATGAATATGAAATACACTGAAATGCATATAGTGCGCACCAGATTACTATTCATGTTACTGTTTGAGACCAATGTTCCGGTACGATTCCGGCACTGATGTTACACATGCTTACCATAAATACATGAGCTATGTATCTCCAGTAAGGAATCATAAGTTTCTTTTGAAACATCGGATACACCCCTTCATAACCCATTTCTGACAAAACCCCTTCTGTCACTCCTTTCTCTAGAGCCACTAGATCAGTAGATTTATCTGTGAAGCCCATCACTTCTCTAATTTCAGCCTCTGAGATCACAATATCTATATTTTGAACTTGAGCAACGATAGTTCCTTTTCTGCCGTCTCCTTCCTTATGTACCCTAGCAGCCAACCAGAATTCTTCAATGAGATTTTCGTGAATGACAGGGTTCATTCTCAGTGAATGAGATATCTTTCATGTGTTGAAACCAAGAATTGCGGATGTAAATAATCTCTGACTTTTAGGAGGAGGTGATAACAGTAACGCCTGGCTGTGGTTGTCCTTCCATAAAATTTGCATTTTTTGAGCCATCTTAATAAAAAAACAAACATCCAACGATTCAAGTTAGAAACACTTCATAACAGAAAAATCTTTAAATATCAAGATCATTTTGAAATTGAGTTTCAACTTTGAGAATGAGGCATAAAGGATCTAAGTTTTATTTGTCGTTATCAAGTACTCAACACCATTCTCGAGTTCAAACACTTTTGAGTTCAAATGAGGATTTTCGAGTTCAATATTGCCTTCTCGAGTTCAAATAAGCATTTTCAAGTTCGAATAAGCATTCTCGAGTTCGAATAAGCATTCTCGAGTTCGAAGAAGCAATCTCGAGTTTGAACAAGCATTTTCGAGTTCGAATAATCCTTCTCGAGTCTTAGATTTAGTTTATAAACCCGTTCTCGAGTGTCCACTCCTTTCTTGAGTTTAAAGTGGGTTATCGAGTTTATTTTGAAAAAGAGTTTTTCAAAAATTCTTTTCTCGAATGTACTTTTGTTTCTCGAATTCCGAACTCGAGAACCCTTCATCTTTTTAAACTCAATTCGATGATCATCCCAAAGAATTCCGTCATTTTCAAAACTTATTCAGAATGATTTCAATCAAAATTTTATTATGATTTATTTTTTCTCCATTAATCTTCGACATAAACTTTGATTCAAACATTCGAAATTATTCTTATTCAATCTCCGATCAAATCCCTCTTTATCTTTCTCATCAAACTGCAACATTTCTCAACACACAATCAAATATTTCAACAGTGGAGAAGACGATGAACAGTGTTTACCTCATGCAAGAACGCGACAACTCAGAAGAAAACAAGAAAAACTTCGAGAACAATTGAATTACTTTGAAAGCTTTTGGGGAAGAAACTCGACAATGGCTAGGTTAAAAAAATTTTTTACCCTCATTTAACCTCCTATTATTTATCCACTCACATATGCCTGACCCAAGTCCATTATCCGGCCCATAAATCAACATTCATCTAATTTTTGATTATCAACACAACTCAGATTAATTAAACTCATTTCTCGGGATCAAATCATTCTTAGGTCAGTTAAAAATTCCTTTTAATGCTAAAACTTATAACTTTGTTATCATGATTGCTGGTATATTATCCATCTAAACCCAATCTTGAAACCTTTTTCGCTTATCCATTTGGGAATATTTATCATGTTTTGGCACCTTAAGTGTGTTATGAGAGAATCGCACTAAATCAAAGATACCTATTGTGCATTCTATCAAGCCAAAGCATTCCTACTTCAAATTTAACATGCATCCAATTCTGACTGTATGTATGAGATTTTAGAGAGAGAAAGCAAGAATGGATCATAGGTTTTAATATACAAGGCTTAATATACAATGGAGCTTTGGTTTTGGACTCTTGAGGGTCTCTTTTTATCATGCTTTTTGCATGACTGTGCTCTGAGGCATCTATAATTAGTGTAAGCAGATCCAGATTTCGTAGTACATACTCATGTACGCTGGTAACATCTCAGGTCTCCGCGTAAACAGAACAGAGAGGGCTACCCTTCTTAGGTCTCTGCGGAAGCAGAATGTAGAGAAGACATCCATGAGCACTGTAGGTTTTTTTATATATACAGACGTAAAGAACCTTCAGAGAAAGCTCTCGATTTTCGACATACTTTAAGAATCTCTTGCATATAAAAAATGTCATAAGATTTCTAAGACATTCAAATAAATAATGTACTCTTCTAAGTAGCGATATTTTGACAGCGCAACACACGATTTCTTTAGTTTAGCACAAGATATATCAACTAATTCAGTCAAGTGAGTCTACCAGCACATCATTTCAATTTCGGTTTATTTAGATATTGCATTTTTCAGGAATTTGTAAGCTGACCCTTTAACACGAAAGTTTATATCATTTCCTGACACATGTTTATACTTAAATTCTTTTTGCATATTTCTCCCCCTAAATTTATTCATAACATGAAAAAATTTATTTAAATGAAATGTGTTAAAAAAATAAGAATAAAATTCCGAGGACCCTAGACATCTATCACTTTATGAACTCAGTGCTCAAACACAATCATTTTTAGCAAACTCACAAGCACATTGAACAGGTTTCGTGAACATGTCAGCCACATTTCGTTTTCTGTCGATTTGTTCCATTTTAATGAGTTTGTGATCATAGCAATCTCTGATAAGACTTTCATGTCAATGTGGTTGGTTTTTGTGTGTTGAACCAGGTTTTTGCAGAAAATTGCTGCATCATTATCACAAAAAATAGGAGTATTATGAAAATTCAAACTGTAATCCAGTAGTTGATGTTGCATCCATATCACCTGAGAACAACAGACAGAAGCTGCAACATACTCAGCTTCCGCAGTAGAAATACAGACAGTTTGTTGTTTCTTGCATTGCCATGAAATGTGACTATCGCCCAGAAATTGACATCCAGTAGAAGTGGATTTACGATGGATATCACAGCCTCCATAGTCACTGTCACTGAAGGCATAAAGATCAAATTCGGAATTTTGAGGATACCACAAACCAAACCAGGGCTTCCCTTTCAAATATCTAAAAATCCTATGAACGGCACTCAGATGAGAGAGTCTTGGAGAAGATTGATAGCGTGCACATTGACAAACTGCAAACATGATATCTGGTCAGCTTGCAGTAAGATACATTAGGGACCCGATCATTGATCGATAATGAGTTTGATCGACCTTAAAGCCATGTTCATTAGAAGTGAGAATCAGACGTTCTTTCATGGGTGTTACCTCGGAGTTGTATTCTTGCATGCCAAATTTCACTAGCATATCGGTCACATACTTGCTTTGATGAATGAGAATTCCTTCAGAATTTTTCCTAACTTGTAGGTCCAAGAAAGTGGTCATTTCTCCCAAGGAGCTCATTTCAAATTTCTTCTTCATTACCCTCTCAAATTCCTTGCATAGCTTTTCACTGATTGATCTGAAGATAATATCATCAACATAGATTTGGACCAAAATCTTGTCATCATTAACTCTTTTAAGAAACAGTGTTTGATCAATCGTTCCCTGTGTGTATCCATGACTCAGTAAATGTTCGGTCAATGTTGCATACCAAGCCCTTGGAGCCTGATGAAGCCCATATAGAGCTTTATCTAGCTTGTAACAATGCTCTGGATGGTCTGAGTTAACTAAACCAGAAGGTTGAGCCACATATATCTCTTCCTTCACCTTCCCATAGAGAAAAGCAGTTTTGACATCCATTTGATACACAGTAAATCCCATGTATGAGGCATATGCCAAGAACAGACAAATGGCTTCCAATCGAGCAACTGGGGCATAAACTTCATCGTAATCAAGTCCTTCAATCTGACGAAAACCTTGAAAAAACCCATCGTGTACCGAGAGACTTTTTGCCATATGGTAAGGTAACCGATCAAACTGATTTAGCTCATCATGCATGGATTCAACCCAACTAGGTTCCTCAAGAGCCATGTATACATTCTTGGGTTCTATCTGAGCGATAAAACAGGTGTACAAAACAGTTATTAATAGTACCAGACTGAATCCGTGTCTGAACTCCCGTGTCAAGGGAGCCAATAGCATTTTCAATAGGATGATCTTTTTGAATGCGAGTGGGAACACCATAATGAGAAGAGTTGACGACAGTTGGTGGATAGGATGCATCTTTATATGGAGCAACTAGATTTTCTGGTTCATAATTAAATTCGGAATTTGACGAGCTAGCGGTATATTCATGTCACACCCCAAGCCGGCGAGTTGGATCGACTTTCCCGTGGGGCTGAAAGGTCTCGGGACGTGATATCGGGAATGATAATCATGGTGATTAGATTGTTTACAATGCTCATGATATATAATGAGAAACTGATAAATGAAAATAGAATTTCAAAGTTAAATTACATCGGTTTTGTTCATAATTTAACAATGTAAATCTACTATCAACATCATAAATTTTCTATCTTGTATCTGCACATAATATACAAAATAATCGGTATATGATGTTCCAAAAATGTGCACGTCCAAAAATACTAGGTCCTCTATCTGGCATCCTAGTCCAAAAGTAATAACTTCTTAATTGACCTGTTCGTCACCAAAGAAGTCATGCAAAAAGACCAAGTCAACACATGGTTGGTGAGTTCATGTAGTTTTATTTAAAAATGAATTTGAATAACCACTTGGATGACAACCTTAACCTCACCATTAACCACCTATACCATCCAGTTCAATATGCTTATATATAGGGCATATGTAGGGGACAAGCCCCAGCCACCGTCCCACCACATACCAAACCATATGATATACTGTTCCTGGTGATAATTAAGCATTTCATCCCACACTATTGATCCATAACGTTCCTGAAAACTGTTCGCCTTGATCCCCCAAATGACAACCTTAACCTCATCAACGACCACCTATGCTAACCAATCAAATATGCTTATATGTAGGGCATATGTAGGGGACAAGCCCCAGCCACCGTCCTACCACATACCAGACTGCTTAGCATATTGTTGTTAATGATAATTAAGCGTTTCATTCCATCCATCTTCGTATTAGATTCTGGTTTCCACAAATTGAAATACCATTGATTTCTTGAGTTCATCACGTATTCATGATTACCCATAGCACTTGTAGAAACATGATATTAAATGCTTAATTAATTATTTAATTACAACTAAGACATGATGATTGGGCCTTATTTGACTCAATCAATTAGACTTAGTTGTTGGTGGTGTCCAAGTTGTACCGTCTCACATGTGGCCCATATCAGGCATGAACCAAATGAGTCTACCTGTATGCGTCGGGACTTTCATGATGTGCCCATATCAGCTTAAGCCTCAGGCCTACTGTACATGTCGGGACTTTAGGATATTCTTTGATTTTGATCTTCTTGATTCTCTTGATTTCGTTTGATCGTTTTATTTATGCCCATATAGCTTGACTACAAGAGTCTACTATTCATGACGGGACTTTGCGTGTGTTAACACGTGGTCTTGATTTACATACAACTGACATCCACCTTAGCTTAATCGTTAATGATTTCATTAGATCTTAATGATTTCATTAGTTCATTGATTCACACACGGATATGATTCTCTTGATTCTGATCCTTATGATTCCATGATTCCACACTGATTTTAGATTCTTGAATATGATCCTTAGTTACACTGAACACACACTCAATTAGATTTCTTTGAATTTGATCTTTAGTTTTAGTTCTCTTGATTACACATTGAGTTTATATTCTTTGAATTTGAACTTGGTAGAATAAGTGTCTGTTTTAGAGTTTTAGAATTATGGTATTACTCATAAGAATAATTAGTTAATTCATCAGTTAACCTGCATATAATTTAACTAGACAGGAGTCTAGGATTTTAAACATGTGTATATAAAACATACAATAAGTTAAAGAATTTACGTAAAACATATTTATATAAAAAGGTTTACGCATGCTTCTCAACCCCGCGTTTGCAAACAAAATATTTAGAAAAGGGGCAATGAACTCACCTGTGTTGCTCTGTATTGATTTACCACAAAATGCGCGCTCGTTACTTGTAGTTTATGTTTCTTCAGCACCTGAGTTGTTTTAAGAGGATTCGAATACGATGAGTATTTATAATAGTCGTATCTATGGTTTTGGTCTCGGTGTGCAACTAAGTGTCCTATGTTACTAATGTGTTTCTATGATTCTTACTAACTAATCTAATGTATTACCCAATTATAACCCTTTCCCATAAGTGATCATTACTAAGCCTTAACTCGGTACGGTTTATGTTAATTACATTATAAGCCCTAAAATAAAAACATTTTTGAGATAATTCATTTTAAGTTAAACATTTAGTTAGAAATCAGTTAATTTAATAAGGTTTATAAATCACTTTCTTTTATTAAAAACATAATTAATTTGAGAGAATTATAATTAAACATGGGGTTAATCTCATTTGATTAACCTTGGGCCCATTACTAGTTATTGAGTTTCCCATGATTCTTTGATCGTTTACGTGTGCAACCCTTCCCAGGTAGTTCAAAAGAACAACCTAATGTAGTTGGACGTTCTCATGAATTGTCTAAGTGTTAGGTGTTACTAATGAGAACAACACAATAACATTAGACTAGGATCTTTATTTCTCAATGCATTCCCAAGTATTTTGATCTCAAATGTTATCAACAACCATGTTTAGATGATAATATGAAAACTCTCGTTATTGAAAACTCTAACGATTTCCTACTACTTCTTACTTGCAATGTGGGTATATGGTGATTTTAATGACTTGATAAGTCCTTGTTTAAACCATAGGTGTTATAATTTGATCACATATCATGGAAACTTATAAGACTTTCCATGCACACACATAGTCCTCACCATGCATACTATTCCCGTATACCCCCATGCATGACCCCATTAGGTTAACCATGCAAGTTCAACATGTCTACTCCCTTGGCCGAAATGGCTATTCTAGCGTATGGCTTTGGCTGAATGAAGGCTATGTGCGAAGAGGTCTTGGCCGAAATACTTGGCCGCATGAGGCCTTGGGCCGAATCAACTTGGACCGAGTGTGGGTGACCCGACAGAGTGGGGGTGTGCTGAGTGAACCATGGTCCGAATGAATGGGCTTCCTTCGGCCGTGAGGCTGTTCGGCTTAGGACTGCTTCGCCCCTTGGCCATTCGGCCACATGGTGGTTCAGTCGGCCCACCTGATGGGTACCATTCGGCCAGTCTCTTTCTTGGATTAACAGCTCACCAAAATCGGGTTTTAGCACTAGATTGTGGTATCCTCCTTGTTCCAACAGGTTTCTAAGGGCTTGTGATGTGGTTTCCCTAAGGTTTTTAGGGTGGTTAACCGGTTTCTATAGGTGGCTTGAATAAGGGTTTGAAAACCCAAAAAACCGTAAAGAAAATTCGATTCTACCTTAAAGCAGATGGTTCAAAGCTCCGATCGGTTGTAATTATATGATCTACGAGTTGTGGTGATCTTTTTGACACCAAGAATGCTCGATTTCGTGGAGAAATGAAGAAGTTAGGGTTTTGAATCTTGTGAGAGAAAGTAGAGAGAGAGTGACGAAGATGATGAAGTTGGCTAGTTGGTGGGAGATGTTAATTGTCACACCCCGAGCCGGCGGGGTAGGATCGGAGTCCCCGTCGGGCGGAAGGTTCCCGGGGCGCGATATCGGGAGTGATAATCAGAAGTGATCAGATTGTTTACATTGCACATGATATAAATGAGAAATGCTAATTAGAATAGAATTACAAAGTTAAATTACATCAGTATTGTTTATAATTTAACAATGTAAATCTATTGTAAACATCATAAAATAACTATCTTGTATTTACACAAGATATACAAAATAAATTGTATGATGATGTCTTCAAAAGTATGCAGGTCCAAAATACTAAGTCTTCTATCTGAAGTCCTAGTCCAAAAGAAATGACTTCTTAATTGATCTGTTCGTCACCTGAGAAGTCATGCAAAAAAAAAAAATAAAAGTCAACACATGGTTGGTGAGTTCATATAGTTTAGTATTTGAAAATGATTTGAAAATGATTTGAACATGATTTGAAAATGATTTGAAAATGATTTAAAAACCTCCTTTGGTAAAGACCCTAACCTCATTAACACCACATGTAATATCCACATCGGTATGCTTATATATAGGGCATATGTAAGGGACAAGCCCTAGCCAACATCCCACCACATACTAATATACATATGACACTGTTGTTAATGATAATTAAGCATTTTTACCCTTAACACAACCCATAAGTTCTTCTGTTTGTTGTTCCTGTAATTACAATCATTTGAAATCCATATTGATTTCATAAGTTCATCACACAATATGATCAACCACAGTAATTGTATAAACAGTTATAAATGCTTAGTTAAATAAATAAATAAACATTTAATAAAATCTAAGTCCTAATGATTGGGGCCTTTGGTCATACTCGAGTAGACTAGTCTGTCAATCTAGGTACTTAGTAGTTAGGGAAACTGTAAATATCCTCAAACATACGACCTACAAGTCAAACGGTCTAGCTAGGACTTCTTGAAATGCAGGATTTTATGTTTCGTCAATGTTTTTGGCGTATGCTATCTCTGATATTTCCCAGGCTTTCCCTTGAAAATGATTTAATGATTCGTCTGATTTTGTCACAAGATGTACTTGATGTGTTGATCATAGAATACAAGATTCATTGATCGGTTGTACACTTGATTCATTGTTCAACAAACACTTGGTTTGTAGAACATTGAATGTTGTCTTTGCAAAGATTGTTTTGTTAATGTCTTGATGTCCCACACTTGTTTTGTCAAAATGTTTGATTTGATCCCTTGAATTCACCCACTTGTTTTGTCAAAATGTTTGATTTGATCCCTTGAATTCACCCACTTGTTTTGTCAAAATGTTTGATTTGATTCCTTTGAAATGTTTTGACTTATTGAAAAGTTTAGTTTAACTCGATTTTTCACTTAATATATAAGTAAAATCATTGGTAAACCTGCATAAAATCTTTCTAGACATGGTCTAGGATAACATTTATATATATGTAAAACATATAACTTTAAAAGCATTTAAGTAAACAATTTAAATAACAGTTTACGCATGCTTCTCAGCCCCGCGTTTTAAAACAAAAATGTTAGAAAAGGGGCAATGAACTCACCTGTGTTGATGTCTAATGTACTATCACAGAATGCGCACTCTTGTTTGTAAGCTAAGTATCTTCGGTTCCTGAGTTATTTTATAAGAATTCGAACATAATAAGTACGCGTAATAGTCGTTGTGGCTACGGTTTGGTCTTGTTGTGTGTGCAACTAAGTGCCTTAATACTATGTGCATCTAAGATCTAACCTATCTTAGTTACCCCTTTTTGATCCCAATCCCATGTTGAGTTACTAACTTACCTTTAAATTTTAGAAAATTTCGGCAGAGTTTCCTTTGTTTTTAAAACAATTCCAGACAATTAAATCGTCTATTTTATAACAAGTTTCCAATCAATTAATTCAAAGTAAGTAATTTAAATCAAAGCATTACAATTTAACTTCCAATTAAATCAATTATTAAGTCCAAAATCATTTAATGCAATCTAACAAGTTATAAATAGATGAGATTTTACCAAAACCTCATTACTTGAGTTTACTAAATCATTTAATACATGATGGGCTTAATTAATCCCCATTGGGCCCACTTAGGCCCAATTGAACTTCTTTGATTTCTATTTGATTTCCAGCTTGTGTTTTTGATTCCCTTGAGCTTAGTACCCTTTTTTTTTTTTAACCTATTGTTAATCAATCTTAGGTTCAACATTTATTTCTACATGCGCATGCATGATTAGGGTTTCATCCTTGTTATTCCAACACACATGTATATATGATTGATCCCCATGCACTCATTGCATGCAAATTATATGATCAATTTCCCATAAGATGGCTAAATTTAATGGCTCACTACTCGTTCTCCTAAGTTATAGCATTAGTCTCTTTGATTCTAGTCCATAGTAACCACATTAAACAACCCCTAAGTTCGACAGACGTCCAGGGCAGCGAACCTATGCTATATTGGCCTAGGGTTCGGCTCCAATGGTGTTAAACGAACCCATAAGGTTCGGTCCGTCATGGTTCGTGGGTTGCATGGCCATGGTTCGGCCATGCAAGGGTTCATGTGTCCTAGGTTCGTGATGTTTAGACTCGTCTGAATTGTAAGATCCGGCTGGAACCCTCCTTGGGTTCGTGAACTAAGGTTCGCCTAAATTGGGTTCGTCCCTTGAGAGTTCGTGGAAACATAGGTTCGGTGGTCAGTTGGGAGCAGGGTTCGTTGCAGGTATGTCCAGAATGAAGCAGGGTTCGTTGCAGGAACCATGCAGGGTTCGGCTGCATCTTGTGGTTCGTGTAGGGTTCGGCCAGCGAACCTGTCTTCTCCGATCAGCCCCTTGCTCCGCGAACCTGCAACATTTCTTCCTTGTTTGCGGCTACAATCTGTTATAACCCATTCCTAACAATACCTAACTTATATACACTTTCATCTAAGTAGTTTTTAAGTGTTGAGTATCGATCTTGATATCAAAATCTCCTAAGTCGTGAAAACCCTAATAAAACCGAAAATAAAACAAACTTTTACCTTAGATTTCGTGGAGGGAACCTTGAATGAGTTGTACTCCCGTGATCTACGTGTTGAGAGGAACGTCTTGACGCCTAGAACACTTGAATCCAACGAGATTTAAGCCTCCAAATCTTAGAAAGAGGATGGTTTTCTTGTGAAGAACTAGAGAGAGAGAGGGTAGGACGAATTTAGAGAGAGAAGTGGGTTGGTGAAAATGGTTATGGTCATTTAATGCCATAATAAGTGATTCCACCAATTCCGGTTACTTGGTCCCGTTCGGTTTCGCGTAAAATTTCCGGATCGCGTAGTTTTCGCGACAAAACGACACGGTTATAAAATTAGAAATCTTTCACTTGTTCTAGGTTGTGATTCCTAATAAATTAACTAGTATCTTCTTATTTAATTTTAATATTTAAAACATAATTAACTGTTTAAATCGAATTGTACGGTTGTCGCGCGTATTCATCCGGATCGTCACCCGTACAAACACGGCGATAACTATAACTTTCAATCTTGTTTTCTAATTATAGAATATCATTCAGAACGTTAAACTTTCAGATATATCCGTACAAATCGTCACCTATACGAATAACCCGTCAATTTAGCATTCACGTAATAATATTCGTGTGTTTTGTTCTGTAAAGCCTCACATACGTTTATACATAATAATTCCTAAGCAAATAATCACATGATGGTTTTATATTGTCAGATAATTATCCAACTCAAGAACCATTGCTCTGAACGGTGTTTTCTGTTAAATGTTTCTGAAACTGTTCTATGACAACTCACCATGATAATGATAAATGATATGAATATGAAAATTACGGAAATGTGTATGATTCGTACCTGTTTACTGTTCTTGATACTGTTTAAGATCACTGTTCCAGCGACGGTTCCGGCACTGATGTTACAGTCTCCCCTTGTTAGAGAAATTTCGTCCCGAAATTTAAGAGTTGTTATCCGGTACAGCTTCCTCTTCAAACAGTTGGGGATACTTTAACTTCATGTGATCTTCACGTTCCCAAGTGAATTCGGGCCCGCGTCTTGAATTCCAACGAACCTTTACAATAGGAATACGGCTTCGCCTCAGTTGTTTAACCTTGCGATCCATAATCTCTAGAGGTTCTTCAATGAAATGTAACTGTTCATCGACTTGAATCTCTTCGATTGGAATGACGAGAGACTCGTCAGCAAGGCATTTCTTCAGGTTTGAGACGTGAAACACGTCATGCACGCCACTGAGTTCATCAGGTAATCTCAGTCTATACGCCACAGGACCAATACGCTCGATTATCTCGAACGGTCCCACGTATCTTGGTGCTAATTTGCCTTTCCTTCCAAAACGTACAACGCCTTTCCATGGGGATACCTTCAACATTACACGATCTCCCACTTGGAATTCCAACGGCTTGTGCCGTTTGTCGGCGTAGCTCTTTTGTCTGCTCCTTGTTGCTTGTAGTCTTCTTTGAATCTGAGCTATCTTGTCAGTGGTTTCTTGAATTAGTTCTGGCCCCGTTATTCGGTTGTCTCCAATTTCAGTCCAACAGATCGGTGATCGACATTTCCGGCCATAAAGAGCCTCGAACGGTGCACATCCGATACTGCTGTGGTAACTGTTATTATAGGAGAACTCAATCAGTGGCAAATGGGAATCCCAATTCCCACCGAAGTCTAGAACACAGGTTCTCAACATGTCCTCTAGGGTTTGGATAGTACGTTCGCTTTGGCCATCCGTTTGTGGGTGGTAAGCTGTACTCAGATTCAACTGTGTCCCTAGAGATTTCTGTAATGATTGCCAGAACCTTGATGTGAATCTGCTATCTCGATCAGAAATAATAGACAATGGCACACCGTGGCGTACCACTATCTCGTTGATGTATAATCTTGCCAGTTTATCCATGGTGAAGTTCTCACGCATGGGCAAGAAATGAGCAGATTTGGTTAGACGATCAATGATCACCCAAATTGTATCATGACCGCTGGAAGTGCGGGGTAGCTTGGTAATGAAATCCATAGCTATTTGTTCCCATTTCCAGAGCGGAATCTCAGGCTGTTCCAATAGACCAGACGGTCTCTGGTGTTCCGCCTTTACTTTCGCACACGTAAGACACTGTCCGACATACTCGGCTATGTCTTTCTTCATTCCCGGCCACCAATAAAATCCACGCAAGTCTTGGTACATCTTATCACCGCCTGGATGAACAGAGTATTTAGTCTTGTGTGCTTCATCGAAGATAAGTTTTCTCAATTCATCTACCGCAGGGATCCATATACGTTCCTTGTAGTAGATCATACCGTCAGGCTTCGTGTCAAACTGTTTCTCTGCTCCGCAATCAAGTTCCCTCTTCAGATTACCTCGGTCAAATGCTTCTTGCTGGGCCTGAACAATCTTGTCACTTAAACTGGTCTGCACGGTTATCCCCATTGCTCTAACACGTAGGGGTTTGACCCGTTCCTTCCGGCTCAAGGCATCGGCTACAACGTTCGCCTTTCCCGGATGGTATTTGATCACACAATCATAATCATTCAGAAGTTCAACCCAACGGCGCTGTCGCATGTTGAGCTCCTTCTGATCAAAGATGTGCTGTAGACTTTTGTGATCAGTGAATATGGTACACTTGGTGCCATATAAGTAATGTCTCCAAATCTTCAAGGCGAAGATTACTGCTCCCAGTTCAAGATCATGAGTAGTGTAATTCTTCTCATGAATCTTTAACTGTCTTGATGCATAGGCTATGACTTTATCCCGTTGCATTAATACACAACCGAGTCCCTGATGGGAAGCATCACAGTATACAACAAAATCATCACAGCCTTCTGGAAGAGATAGAATTGGAGCATCACATAATTTCTGTTTCAAGGTCTGAAAAGCATCTTCTTGTTTCTGCTCCCAGACAAACGGTTCACTTTTCTGAGTTAGCTTAGTGAGAGGCAAAGCTATTTTAGAAAAGTTTGAGATAAACCTTCTATAATAACCCGCCAATCCCAGAAAAGACCGTATCTCCGTCGGTGTCTTTGGAGTGTCCCAATTCTTTATCGCTTCAATCTTGGCAGGGTCTACATGAATTCCCTCGCTGTTGACCACATGACCCAGGAATTGAACTTCTCTTAGCCAGAATTCGCATTTGGAGAATTTGGCATAGAGTTTCTTTTCCTTCAACAGTTCCAAGATCTTTCTAAGGTGTTGCTCATGTTCTGTTTTGGTCTTGGAATAAATCAGTATGTCATCAATAAAGACAATGACAAACTGATCCAAGTACGGCTTGCACACTCGGTTCATGAGGTCCATGAAAACCGCTGGTGCATTTGTCAATCCGAAAGGCATCACCATGAATTCGTAATGCCCGTATCTTGTTCGGAAGGCCGTTTTCGGTATGTCTTCATCTTGAACTCTCAGCTGATGGTATCCAGACCGCAAGTCAATCTTCGAGAAGTATTGAGCTCCTTGCAGTTGGTCAAACAGATCATCAATCCTCGGCAATGGATAACGATTCTTGATGGTCAGTTTGTTCAGCTCTCTGTAATCTATGCACATTCTGAACGATCCGTCTTTCTTTTTCACGAACAAGACCGGAGCTCCCCAAGGTGAGTAGCTCGGTCTGATGAAACCCTTATCAAGTAACTCCTGTAACTGATTAGACAATTCCTGCATCTCTGAAGGTGCTAACCTGTAGGGAGATTTAGCAACGGGGGTTGCTCCAGGAATTAAGTCAATACGAAACTCTACCGGTCGCACAGGTGGCAAACCTGGTAAGTCTTCAGGAAACACTTCAGGATATTCTTTCACTACCGGTACATCTTGAATCTCTTTCTTCTCTTTTCCCTTTTCCACCACATGAGCCAAAAACGCCACGCACTGCTTCTGTAGACACTTACGCGCCTTTATGCAAGAGATTATTTTGACACTTCGTTTTGCTTGATCCCCTTTTACTTCCAATACACGATCACTCGGCAATGGAATTCGAAGCAGCTTTTCAGAACAGATGACTTCCACTCGGTTAAATGAAAGCCAATCCATTCCAATAATGATGTCGAAACTACCCAACACCATTGGTATCAAATCGATGGTGAACGTATGACCATTAAGTGTCAATGGGCAATTTCTATAAACTGTACTAACTGTAATCTGTTTCCCCGTTAGCTACTTCTATAATGTAAGGGGAGTCTAACTGTTCCTCTACTGAATCTAGTTGGCATGCAAAATCGATAGAGATAAAACTCTGATCCGCACCAGTATCAAATAAGACAGATGCATAAAAGTCATGTAAGAGAAACGTACCAGTGACCACATTTGGGTCCTGGCGTGCAGCTGGTGCTCCGATAGCAAAGGCTCGTCCACGGGGTGCTTGAACTGCTGGTTGAGCCTTCTTTGGGCAGTTCTTCGCAAAGTGGCCTTGTTCGCCACAGTTATAGCATCCACCATGGTTCTGATTAGCTGGTGGAGGGAGAGCCAAAGCAGCATTGTTGACTGCTTGATTAGGTGTCATCCGGCAGTACTGGACCCAATGGCCCTTTCTTCCACATCCTGTGCAATGCTTGCAGGGAGTGTCAGTAGGGTGATGATACTGACACTTGGCACATAGAGGAAACGTGCCAGTGTAAGGTTTGCGGTTGGGGTTCTGTGGTGTTGCTGCCACTTGTTGCAGAGGTGTGGCCACCGTGTAGTTCTTGATGGTCTTCTGTTTCTTCTTCTGATGATGGGAGGGTTTCTTTGAAGATTCAGCTTTGTTCTTACTGGGTTCAGCCTCCTTCTTTAGAACTCCAGAGGCTACCATGAGGTCAGTGAGTTTCCCAGACAGTCTCACTGCAGATTCAACAGTAGTAGGGTTGGCTGAAACAACCATGCCCTGAATGCAGGCGGGAAGTCCACCCACATAACGGTCTATCCTTTTCTCCAGAGTTGGTACCATATCTGGTACCAAAGCAACTAACTCGTGGTAACAAGTAGTGTACCCCATGTGATCAGCCCCCTTCATCACATGGTTGGATAGTTCAACCTCCAACTTCTACAGCTCATTCTTGGGACAGAATTCTGTTCGCAGCAGTGCTTTGAAGTCTTCCCATGACATTGCCATAGCTTCCTCTCTTCCCCGGGCGTTGATCTGACCATTCCACCAGGTCAGAGCCCGTTTGTTGAATGTTCCCGCTGAGTAACGGACCTTGTGGTGTTCGGGGCAGCTGCAAAGATCCAATGTTGCCTCAATCTTCTCAATCCATTGGATTAATCCAACGGCGCCTTCAGACCCACTAAAACTGGGTGGTTTACATCCTACAAAGGACTTGTAGGAGTAATGAGATGAATCTCCAGTATTTCCACTGGCTTCTCCTGATGTGTTGCCAGTGTTGAGGATTTCATTACGAAGACGAAGGAACATCTCCGGTATTGCTTCTTTCATCTGATTTGTCATCTGGCTACTCAGTAACGTCACCAGAGCGACAGTAGCAGGGTCCATGGTCGGTGCTGTGCCCGAACCAGATGCTTGAGTAATCAATGGAGGAGGGGGAGGAGGAGGTGGAGGGGGTGGTGGTGGTGAATCGTTTGGTGACGGTGTGGAGGAGTGTGGAGCCAAGTCTTGTGGTGGTAGCTGTATCAAAGGAGGTTGTCTTCGCGGAGGCATTCTGATCATAACCAATAAAGTTATCGGTTAGTGCAATGATCGAATACAGAAGACAATATGCAAATAAGTCTTAAGTCCTACGTTCTCTACATGCAGGGTCCCTAGGTTATAGTCTAGGCCAAACCATTTAAATAAGTGACCTATATTTCTCTATAACCATGGCTCTGATACCAATCTGTCACACCCCGAGCCGGCGGGGTAGGATCGGAGTCCCCGTCGGGCGGAAAGTTCCCGGGGCGCGATATCGGGAGTGATAATCAGAAGTGATCAGATTGTTTACATTGCACTTGATATAAATGAGAAATGCTAATTAGAATAGAATTACAAAGTTAAATTACATCAGTATTGTTTATAATTTAACAATGTAAATCTATTGTAAACATCATAAAATAACTATCTTGTATTTACACAAGATATACAAAATAAATTGTATGATGATGTCTTCAAAAGTATGCAGGTCCAAAATACTAAGTCTTCTATCTGAAGTCCTAGTCCAAAAGAAATGACTTCTTAATTGATCTGTTCGTCACCTGAGAAGTCATGCAAAAAAAAAAAAATAAACGTCAACACATGGTTGGTGAGTTCATATAGTTTAGTATTTGAAAATGATTTGAAAATGATTTGAACATGATTTGAAAATGATTTGAAAATGATTTGAAAACCTCCTTTGGTAAAGACCCTAACCTCATTAACACCACATGTAATATCCACATCGGTATGCTTATATATAGGGCATATGTAAGGGACAAGCCCTAGCCAACATCCCACCATATACTAATATACATATGACACTGTTGTTAATGATAATTAAGCATTTTTACCCTTAACACAACCCATAAGTTCTTCTGTTTGTTGTTCCTGTAATTACAATCATTTGAAATCCATATTGATTTCATAAGTTCATCACACAATATGATCAACCACAGTAATTGTATAAACAGTTATAAATGCTTAGTTAAATAAATAAATAAACATTTAATAAAATCTAAGTCCTAATGATTGGGGCCTTTGGTCATACTCGAGTAGACTAGTCTATCAATCTAGGTACTTAGTAGTTAGGGAAACTGTAAATATCCTCAAACATACGACCTACAAGTCAAACGGTCTAGCTAGGACTTCTTGAAATGCAGGATTTTATGTTTCGTCAATGTTTTTGGCGTATGCTATCTCTGATATTTCCCAGGCTTTCCCTTGAAAATGATTTAATGATTCGTCTGATTTTGTCACAAGATGTACTTGATGTGTTGATCATAGAATACAAGATTCATTGATCGGTTGTACACTTGATTCATTGTTCAACAAACACTTGGTTTGTAGAACATTGAATGTTGTCTTTGCAAAGATTGTTTTGTTAATGTCTTGATGTCCCACACTTGTTTTGTCAAAATGTTTGATTTGATCCCTTGAATTCACCCACTTGTTTTGTCAAAATGTTTGATTTGATCCCTTGAATTCACCCACTTGTTTTGTCAAAATGTTTGATTTGATTCCTTTGAAATGTTTTGACTTATTGAAAAGTTTAGTTTAACTCGATTTTTCACTTAATATATAAGTAAAATCATTGGTAAACCTGCATAAAATCTTTCTAGACATGGTCTAGGATAACATTTATATATATGTAAAACATATAACTTTAAAAGCATTTAAGTAAACAATTTAAATAACAGTTTACGCATGCTTCTCAGCCCCGCGTTTTAAAACAAAAATGTTAGAAAAGGGGCAATGAACTCACCTGTGTTGATGTCTAATGTACTATCACAGAATGCGCACTCTTGTTTGTAAGCTAAGTATCTTCGGTTCCTGAGTTATTTTATAAGAATTCGAACATAATAAGTACGCGTAATAGTCGTTGTGGCTACGGTTTGGTCTTGTTGTGTGTGCAACTAAGTGCCTTAATACTATGTGCATCTAAGATCTAACCTATCTTAGTTACCCCTTTTTGATCCCAATCCCATGTTGAGTTACTAACTTACCTTTAAATTTTAGAAAATTTCGGCAGAGTTTCCTTTGTTTTTAAAACAATTCCAGACAATTAAATCGTCTATTTTATAACAAGTTTCCAATCAATTAATTCAAAGTAAGTAATTTAAATCAAAGCATTACAATTTAACTTCCAATTAAATCAATTATTAAGTCCAAAATCATTTAATGCAATCTAACAAGTTATAAATAGATGAGATTTTACCAAAACCTCATTACTTGAGTTTACTAAATCATTTAATACATGATGGGCTTAATTAAGCCCCATTGGGCCCACTTAGGCCCAATTGAACTTCTTTGATTTCTATTTGATTTCCAACTTGTGTTTTTGATTCCCTTGAGCTTAGTACCCTTTTTTTTTAACCTATTGTTAATCAATCTTAGGTTCAACATTTATTTCTACATGCGCATGCATGATTAGGGTTTCATCCTTGTTATTCCAACACACATGTATATATGATTGATCCCCATGCACTCATTGCATGCAAATTATATGATCAATTTCCCATAAGATGGCTAAATTTAATGGCTCACTACTCGTTCTCCTAAGTTATAGCATTAGTCTCTTTGATTCTAGTCCATAGTAACCACATTAAACAACCCCTAAGTTCGACAGACGTCCAGGGCAGCGAACCTATGCTATATTGGCCTAGGGTTCGGCTCCAATGGTGTTAAACGAACCCATAAGGTTCGGTCCGTCATGGTTCGTGGGTTGCATGGCCATGGTTCGGCCATGCAAGGGTTCATGTGTCCTAGGTTCGTGATGTTTAGACTCGTCTGAATTGTAAGATCCGGCTGGAACCCTCCTTGGTTTCGTGAACTAAGGTTCGCCTAAATTGGGTTCGTCCCTTGAGAGTTCGTGGAAACATAGGTTCGGTGGTCAGTTGGGAGCAGGGTTCGTTGCAGGTATGTCCAGAATGAAGCAGGGTTCGTTGCAGGAACCATGCAGGGTTCGGCTGCATCTTGTGGTTCGTGTAGGGTTCGGCCAGCGAACCTGTCTTCTCCGATCAGCCCCTTGCTCCGCGAACCTGCAACATTTCTTCCTTGTTTGCGGCTACAATCTGTTATAACCCATTCCTAACAATACCTAACTTATATACACTTTCATCTAAGTAGTTTTTAAGTGTTGAGTATCGATCTTGATATCAAAATCTCCTAAGTCGTGAAAACCCTAATAAAACCGAAAATAAAACAAACTTTTACCTTAGATTTCGTGGAGGGAACCTTGAATGAGTTGTACTCCCATGATCTACGTGTTGAGAGGAACGTCTTGACGCCTAGAACACTTGAATCCAACGAGATTTAAGCCTCCAAATCTTAGAAAGAGGATGGTTTTCTTGTGAAGAACTAGAGAGAGAGGGTAGGACGAATTTAGAGAGAGAAGTGGGTTGGTGAAAATGGTTATGGTCATTTAATGCCATAATAAGTGATTCCACCAATTCCGGTTACTTGGTCTCGTTCGGTTTCGCGTAAAATTTCCGGATCGCGTAGTTTTCGCGACAAAACGACACGGTTATAAAATTAGAAATCTTTCACTTGTTCTAGGTTGTGATTCCTAATAAATTAACTAGTATCTTCTTATTTAATTTTAATATTTAAAACATAATTAACTGTTTAAATCGAATTGTATGGTTGTCGCGCGTATTCATCCGGATCGTCACCCGTACAAACACGGCGATAACTATAACTTTCAATCTTGTTTTCTAATTATAGAATATCATTCAGTACGTTAAACTTTCAGATATATCCGTACAGATCGTCACCTATACGAATAACCTGTCAATTTAGCATTCACGTAACAATATTCGTGTGTTTTGTTTAGTAAAGCCTCACATACGTTTATATATAATAATTCCTAAGCAAATAATCACATGATGGTTTTATATTGTCAGATAATTATCCAACTCAAGAACCATTGCTCTGAACGGTGTTTTCTGTTAAATGTTTCTGAAACTGTTCTATGACAACTCACCATGATAATGATAAATGATATGAATATGAAAATTACGGAAATGTGTATGATTCGTACCTGTTTACTGTTCTTGATACTGTTTAAGATCACTGTTCCGGCGACGGTTCCGGCACTGATGTTACATTAATGGCATTGAATGCCATATTAAATGGCTTCAATTTACCCGGTTATGTTCGGGTCCGTTCGGTTTCGCTCGGTTTCGCGTAAAAGCACCGGTTTCATTTCGTTTTCCTACGAAACACCACGGTTTTAAAAGTAAAGTTTATAAATTTATTTTAGGTGGTAATTCCCAGTAAATTAACTAAATATCTTCAGTTTATTTTAAATTTTCAGAAATATTTAATTTACTGTTTAAATCGAATCGTACAGTCGTCGCGCGTATTCGTTCGAATCGTCACCCGTACGAATACGACGATAACTACACTTTTCAATATGGTTTTCTAATTATTGGACATCATTCAGAACGTTAAACTTTCAAATGTATTCGTACAGATCGTCACCTATACGAGTAATACGTCGGTTTAGCATTCACGTAACGACATCCGTTATTGTTTTGTTCTGTTAATCCTTACATACGTTTATACATAATAGAATCCTAACTAATAATCACATGACGGTTCTGTTTTGCCAGATAATTATCTGACTGATGAACCATAGTTCTGAGTTACATTTCTGTAAAAATTTGAAACTGTTCTATGATAACAAGAAATGACAATGATATATGAATAACAACTGTAATGTGTACCTGATTTACTGTTCATGTTACTGTGTAGATCACTGTTCCGGTATCGTTTCCCGCACTGATGTTACAATTCAGCATCAATTGGTTCAGAAAGGACGTGATCAAGATTGGAAACAATAGATGTATCAGACTGAATCTCTTTCCCTTTATCGAGCTGAGGCATTATGGGGTGTTGAGCAGGAGGGTCAACAGTCCAGGATGTGTGACGCACAAGATCTGACTCATCAGTATCCAGTGTAACACTTGAAATCTTTGGATCAATGAAAGGAACCTTAGCTGGAATGTTGAAAGATTTGAGAAAAATTTAATAGTCAAACAACCAATCCAGCCAAACTCGTGCGTCAGTTGCATTCTCTTCAAGCCAACGAACATCATTGGACTACACAATTTTCTTGGTGACTTTGTTATAGACATATTATGCTGTATTACTAGGATAGCCAACAAAATAGCAGTCATCTGCTCTAGCATTGAACTTTGGGATTGCGTCCATGTGCAGCAATGTACAAGGACATCCAAAGATTTTGAAATGCTCAACGGGTGGTTTGTGCTTGTAGAGAATCTCATATGGAGTCATCATATGTCATTTGTTCAGTAAAACTCGATTTTGAACATAGCAGGCTGTATTAATAGCTTCTGCCCAGAAGAGTGTAGGCAAATTTGAATCAACCAGCATAGTACGTGCAGCTTCAATCATTGTTCTGTTTCGTCATTTAGCAACACCATTTTGCTGCGGTGTTCTGGCTGCACTATACTATCTGGCAATTCCCTTTTTTGCACAGAAAACATTTAGTTCAACATTCTTAAACTCTGTGCCATTGTTGCATCGAATGGCTTTGACCAAATCATTAGTCTGATTTTCAATGAGAATGATGAATTTCTTCCATAATTCTGCTGTTTCACTTTTATTTGACAGAAAGAACACCCAAGTTAAACATGAATAGTCATCTGTAATGACCAAGCAGTATGATGCACGATTGATACTGAGCACGTTAACTAGACAGAATAAATCCATATGAAGGAGATGCAAAAGAGAGCCAATGGAATTGAAAATTTTTGACTTGTGAGGCTTTCGGTGATGCTTCCCCTTAGCGCATGCAACATGTGACACCCCGAGCCGACGGGCCGGATCGTGTGTCCCGTCGGTCGGAAGGTTCCCGGGGTGCGATATCGTGTGATAATCGAAATGATCAGATGTTGCATGCGAGAATAGCTAAAGCACAAATAACATTAAAATAGGATTACAAAGTTAAATTACAACTTGTCAATGTTTGATAATTTAACTAAGTAAACCTATCAAAAGAATCATAAATTTACTATCTTTTAATTGTACAAGATATCAAAAGTGATTCCCAGCAATTCGACAAAAGTATGTGCTTTCCAAAAGCTACAAGGTCCTCTAATTGGACATCCTAGTATGCAATGCTGAACCTTAGCTTACTCGTGTACATCACCTGAGAAAGCATGTAAGAAATCAAAGTCAACACAATGGTTGGTGAGTTCATATAGTTTAGTATTTGAAAAAAAGCTTTGCAAACCTTTTCGGTAACAACCTTAATCTCATTAACAACCACGTAAACTATCCAGTCAAGTATGCTTATATATAGGGCATACGTAGGAGGACAAGCCCACAGCCAACATCCCACCACATACCGGACCACATAGGATATTGTTGTTAATGATAATTAAGCATTTTACCTACCATCCAATTCCATTTCCATCATAGCTTCAAGCATTCTGTTTAAGAGTTTCAATCACGCACACAATAGCATTTGAAAATCAAGTTTTAAGAGTTACCTTTATGGACAACTGAACACCCTAAGGGATTCAGTATCAACCCATAACGGAACTAAATGTGACTCGCAACATCGGTGTTTTGATAAAGGGTTTCTCAAGATGACACAAAGTCAACTCAAGAAAACCAGAATCATCCTAGTCACTCATCACAAAACAGAGTGGAATCAAGAAGAACACTGAATGACTAGTAGGAGTTGACACCTTAGGTCAACACTCGGCGACCAATCAGTCTGTCTTACGAAGTCCCATAGCTTTAGCATACAAGTTTATAGCATCCGCATGGTTTAGCCTTTACGTATCCTGTGCACAAGTACTAGCTTCACAACCGGAATCCCATTCCGTTTGTCTTAGCATTTCAAGCATATCAAGCATTCAAGTGTTTAAAGCATTCCAAGCATTTCAAGCATATCAAACATTTCAAGCGTATAAGTCTTTCTGAGTTTATGTATATGAGCTTTTAAAAGTATAGTTTATAACAACATTTCAGATTTTTAGTATTTGTTTTCATAAGCATTTAAAACATCAAGAGTTTAAGCATCCAAGTACAATTGTATAAAGCATTAGCATTAAGAATAAGTGTAAAAGCTTTTAAGGAACATTTAAACATTTATTTAAAATATTTAAACATGCTTCTCAGTCCCGAAGGAAAACAAAATAATTTGAAAAAGGACAAATGAACTCACCTGTGTTGCTAAGATATGAATCACAAAAGATATGCGAGCTCGTTATTTGTAGATTAAGTATCTTCAGTACCTGAGTTGTTTTGAAAGAATTCGAATACTATAAGTATTTATAATAAACGTATCTAGGGTTTTAGTCTCGGTGTGCAACTATGTGTCCTAGATGTTACTAATGTGTTGCTATAATTTTTTCTAACTACTCTAAATGCATTACGCGTTCATAACCCTTATCCCATAGATAATGACTATTAAAACTTAGTCATATAAGGTTTATGTTAATTACATTCAAAGTCTTTTAAGTAAAACATCTTAAATAAATTCATTTTATGTTAAATCCTTAAGTTAGAAATTATTTAATTTGTCTTAAAACATCTTAAATAAGAATCTTATAAATCATTTTTCTTTATTAAAATATAAATCATTTTAAGAAAATATAAGTTAACATGTTAGACTTAAGTTAATCTCACTTGATTAACTCCAAGTCCATTATTAGATCCTTGTTTCCCATGGTTCTTTGATCGCTCATGTGTATAACCCATCCTAGAAAGTTAAGTGAACAATCTCATGTAGTTATATGTTTGCATGAAGTTTCTAAGTGTTAGGTGTTAACAGTGAAATCCACACCTATATACTTAGACTGTTGTCTTGATCCTTACTGAATTCTCATCATGTTATTCAAAATTTAATGAAATCCGAATGTCTTAAACTCAATGATGTCCAAAATCCATGTTTATATGTCAATGAATTAAGAAAACCTTTAGTCTTTAAAACCCTTTCCATGATTCCATTAAATGAAGCTTGTGTGTCTTAAACCCAACTTATATCCAACGACCCATGTTTACACATCATTGTCACTTAGAAAAACCTTAGTGATAACTCTTAATATGAATGGTTGATAAAACCGGTTATTACACTAGTGAAACCCTAATTAGTTTAGTTGACCACATGCAATATTTGAACCCACTAGATTATCAAAACTCTTGTTTGGGTGGTAAAGTAATCTAGAAAGGTTTTGAGTTTGAGATTTTTATTATGAATGTTCACAAAAACCGCTTTACCATCTTAGAGAAACCCTAATGATTTCTTTCCCATGTTGACATTTACATATCCAAGCCCATGCATGAAATCAAGTAACCATGCCTATTCATGAAGTCAAGTACCCAACCCCATGTAACCAACTGAATAGAGCCAACCATATGAAGGGACCGGTTGGTGCGAATGAGGGTTGGCCAAATAAGACTAGGCATGCGATTGAACTTTGGCTGAATAGGGTTGTTCATTCTAATGGAGCTCGGCCGAATAAGGGTGGCCATGCGAATGTAGCTTCCCCGACCGAATACTGGTGCCATGCGAAAGAAGATGGTTTGACCGAATGATGATGAGGACCGAATGCACTTCGAGCGAATGAGATCACCTTAGGCCAGGCAGCCCATGCGAGAGGAGTCACTCGGCCTAGGGCCTTTCGGCCGTATGTCTATCGGTTGGTGGCCATTCGGCCAGCCTGGGTTGTTGCCCATTCGGCCGTTCGAACTCATCCAAGTGTAGCCTTCTATTGGCGAATTTTATGACTAACTCATGAAGTATCACATGTTCCTACATCATTCCTAAGTGATTTCGTGTAGTTTCCCTAAGGTTTGGAGTGGGTTTAACCGGTTTCAAGGGTGTTCGAACTAAGGGTTCTAAAAACCCTAAAATCGCAACCTTTAACTCGATTTTACCTCGATTTGAACGGTTCTAGGCTCGGATTGTTTGTACTTTCGTGATCTACAGGTTCTAGTGGTCGTTTTGACACCAAGAGAGCTTGATTTGGTTGAGTATGGAGGATTCTAGGGTTTTGAATGTAGAAAGAGAGAGTGTAGAGAGAGAAAAAAAACGAGTTTTGTGGTGATGAAGATGGTAGGTGGGTGAGGAAAATGGTCATAAATGCCATTTAATGTCTTTTAGTTACCCGGGTATGTTCGGTCGCGCTCGGTTTTGCGTAGAGGCGTCGGTTTCCTTTCGTTTTCGTTTTCGTAACGAAACATCTCGGTGTTAAAAGTAGGATTCATTAAATTAAATTAGGTGGTAATTCCTAGTAAATTAACTAAATATCTTCTGTTTATTTTGGATTTTTGAAAATATTAAATTTACCTGTTTAAATCGAATTGTATAGTCGTCGCGCGTATTCGTTCGAATTGTCACTCGTACGAACGTGACAATAACTACACTTTTCAATATGATTTTCTAATTATTGGATATCATTCAGAACATTAAGCTTTCAGATATATTCGTACAGATCGTCGCCTATACGAATAATCCGTCAATTTAGCATTCACGTAACGACATCCGTTATGGTTTTGTTCTGTACATCCTCGCATACGTTTATACATAATAGAATCCTAACAAGCATTCATGTGATGGTTATGTGTCAAACATCAAATGATAACAGTATACGTGTAATACACCTAGTTCGTACCTGAGTTACTGTGCGTGTCACTGTTCCGGTTACGTTTCCGGCACTGATGTTACACAACACACTTCTCAATCATTATAAAGTCTTTGATTGGAAGATTTCGAACAATTTTTTGTTTTGCAATTCGATTCAGATTCTTGAGTTTTGCATGACCAAGACGTCGATGCCAAGGCATGGCATTTTGTTCAGATAGTTTCGAGAAGAGACATACAACTTCTTCAGATGGTTGTTGATTCATATACAGGAAATATGCATCTTTTCTTCGTTGAGCTTTGACCAGAATCCAATCTTACGGAATGATGATGCCAGGCTTGAAAATAAGACATTCTTTGCTTGTAAAATGACTAGAGTATCCTTTGTCACACATTTGTGACACACCGAGCAGACTGTGCTTGAGTTCAGGAACATAGTTGACATTTTCAAGAGTTAAAGCTCCATTTGAAACTGTTCCTCGTTGAATGATCTTTCCTTTCCTACCTCCAGGAAAAATTCACATCTCCCTCATCATAATGCTCAAGATTTGTGAGCTGGGAGATGTCTCCTATCATGTGCCTGGAACAGCCACTATCCACATACCAAAGTTTGAGAATATTCCTCTATAGCTGTTCCTGCACATATTAAAGGATTAATTAGTTTTTGGAACTCAGACCATCTTGCTTCTGGGTTGTCCAAAACAATATGTGGATGTAGCAGTATCAAGAGAAAACAATTTGGACTTAGCATGTTTACTGTATGATTGGGGTGAAGGTGTGAATTTGTGAAATCTGTGGAGTTTAAATTTTTCCCGCGCAATTGTTGGTGTGGTCTGATGATCCACTTTTCGCCAATTATCATCAGAGTGCTTTGGTTTGAAATGAGATCTAGTTATAGTCTTAGATTTATGCATCTTCATTGACTTAAACTGTTTTTCATTTCGTGACTTAGCATTCTGATTGGTTCTTGCGAAAGAAGCATATGAATCATGTTTGCAATTTCGTGCAATATGTCCGGGAACTCCATAGTGAAAGCATGTTTGACGTTTTACTGATTGGTTTGCACTGTGATGATCCCGTTGCTTCATAACAGCCTTATGCTTGACACCCCTTCTGTTATGATTTTGAAAAGAGCTCGAAGAAGGAGCTTTAATTTCTGTTTTAGGTTTGGGCGGCACATGTTTAGCAACCTTAGGATTTTCAATAAATGTATCATTTTTGTGAGGTTTAATTTCACATTGCAAATCATCACCAGAATTTGAGACAACATTTGTACTAGTTCTATTGCTAGGACTTGAACAAGATGCATTCAACGTATTAATGAAATTCCAATCAGACATATTTGAACTAGAACAATCAGCAGAATTAGTATTCAAACAAGCATTATCAGTACTTAAAGAAAAAGGTATAAAAGAAACTGAGTTTTTGAAGACAGAAAAATCCAAAGGTTTTGAAATAAAACTGTCATGAGAAATCATTTTTAAAGACGGGTTGTTAAAATTTATAGCAGCAACTGGTTCATCATCCTCTTCAACCCAATCTTCCACTATTACTTGATTTGCGCAAGAATCAGAAAGGTTAGAAGATGTCACATAGTCTTCAGGTTCAGGTGTTTTCACTGAACATGAAGTCGAAACAATCAAGTTTTCCTGTCTATCATAGGTGTGTAGACAAAATTGTTGCTCAAAGGTGGAGGAATATTCACAAACACGTTACCCTTGCCACAAATTTCAACGAAAGGAGTTTCCTCTTTTAGTGTTATTCCAAACTGTTGGAAAAATAAGGACTGACGAAGCAAAACCACCCTTCGAATAATCCATTTGAATAAATGTTGCAGGACACTACCTTTGGAAGACATCTGCTTCCGAAGATAATAAACACTTCGGAAGACAAGATTCAGAAGATGCTTCGGAAGACATTAGCTTCTGAAGATAAAATACTCTTCGGAAGACACTATCGGAAGACTCCATCGGAAGACAAGCTTCGGAAGAAAAACATTACTTCGGAAGACTTATGTATCTACATCAGCTTCTAATGATGGTCTGCTGATGAAAGAATAGATGATGGTCTTCTGATGAAAGAATAAATGATTGTCTTCTGATGAAAGAATAAGTGTTTCTTTCATCAGCTTCCGATAAAAGTATAACTGATTCCTTTAATCAGTTTCCTATGAAGAACTTCTAAAAGAATAACTCCTTAGCATCAGTACAAATGTCTGAACCTCGGAAAACCACAAGATCTTTGAAGATCCTAAGTTGACTTTGCACTTGTACTATTCTGATGCTACAGTGTCTGTAAAAGTGTCTTCAGTCTTATCTGTTTGTCTTTTTCTTGTATTTGTCCTGAAAAATTAATTGTCGGGGCTATTTATACCCCAACATCCTTTGTATTATGTACAACACTTTTCTGAATCTTCTTTGTGTTGCCTTTCTGTTTTCTGTTCTCTCTTTTCTTTAAACAAGAAAACTAAACAACCAAAATAACTAAACTTAAGTGCAAAACCCTAGAGGGAGCTAATACCAAAAACTTTGACTAAGTATCTAAAGCTCTTGTTCCTGGTTAAATCAGCCTCTCCTCACGTCACTGATTTTCTACAATTGGTATCAGAGCCTTGTTTTTATGTCTTGGTTTAACCATCAATTCTAAAACTCAAAGCTCTCTTTGATATCTTGGTGTTTAGTTTTCTATGTTCAACTACTTTTCATAATCTGCTGAAGATTGATTTTTGAAACTCTTAAGTGTTCAAAAATCATTCAAACAAACTACCTTGAGTACTCATTACTTGTTTATTTACTCATAACTGTTTAAACACATGGCAGAAAAATTCACCTTAGATCCCCAAAACACTGGTTCTGCCACAAAGCCAATTCACCTTAGATCCCCAAAACACTGGTTCTGCCACAAAGCCACCAATTTTGGTTAGGCAGAGACGGATGCTACATTTCCTGTCAAATAATCATACAGGATGTTGGAAGTCTGTCATGTTTGGACCTCATAAACCAATGGTCCTGGACACAGAGACTGGAGACGATGTCCCTAAGGACCCTCGGAATTACACCGAAGAAGACTTTCAGAAATTGGAGCTTGATGCCAAGGCACATGCTCAGCTGGCTATGGCCCTTCCGAATGAAATTTATTCGGGTCTTCTTCACCATGAGTCCGTTAAGGACTTATGGGATGCTCTAAAAGAGCAATTTGGTGGTACCGATGATGTTGTAGCCAACACTAGGGAAATATTGGCTCAACAATATGAGAATTTCTGCCAACTAAATAATGAGTCACTGACTCAGCAATTTGAAAGGTTCACTTCTCTCTTAAGTTAACTAAAATTAGCTGGTCAAGTGTACCCTCCTGTCTCAGTTCTTAATCGATTTTTAAGATCTCTTCCTTAAAAATGGGAAACTTATTCTATAGTTATGAGATCTTCACCAGATTTTGGCAAACTCTCACTTACCCAACTTCATGGTAAGTTGCTCACCTTTGAGCGAGAGATTGACCAGAAACGAAAACAAATAAAATCTGGTAAATCAACTTAAGAGTATGTTCAAGGGAACACAACTCTTCTTAGTCATAACTCTGTGATAAATGATCAGGGTTATGATGAACACATTGGCATAACTACTGGCATCACCTCTTCATTCTGTTCTCATGATGACCATTCTCCCCTTTCTGACCATCTGTGTTTTATCATGGACGATCTTCATCAAGTTCCAAGTGATGACTTGGAAGGGATGGACATTCTTCATCAACTGGCTCTCTTGAGCATAAGAACTAACAAGTTCTACAAGAGGACAGGAAGAGAATTTCCTGGTATCCATGGAAAAACCAGGATCGGTCTAAATAAGGCTAATATCCAATTCTATAGGTGTCATGGCACTGGACATTTTGCCAGGGAATGAACTAATGCTCCAAATTCTAACTCCTCACCATATGTGACTTTTCCAAACATAACTTCACATACTTCTTCTTCACCTTATTCTTCTTCCTCTTCCTCCTCATCTTTTAAAAGGACTAATAACCCTCAGGAATCAGCTCATATTGTACAAAACTCTCCTTCCACTAATGCAAAATACGTACAAGCTGCCAATGGTAGCATGTACCAGCTCACTCCTGTTTCACTTCAAGTTGTTGCAGCTCCTTCTTCACAAATAAATGCACTAGGCCCTGCTGTCCAGTCTTCCTCATCTAGTCAACGGGCTCTTTTCTCTCAAGAGTACATAGACTGGAGCAGCTTACCTGAAGATGTTGGCTATGCCCTCATCACTTCTGAACCAACAGAATTTGCTCTCATGGTTGTTGGTGAAGACTCCTTTTCTCCTATTCAACCTGAAGCAGATACTTCTGATGCTCAGGTATCTTCTTCTACCTTAGAAAAACTATGTTCCGATGCATGCATAGAGGCTTTTGCAAAAATAAAGAAAGCCAATATGTTGCTTCAAAAGCAAAATCAGGAGTTGGAACAACTCCTGGACAATAAAAATTCTGAAGTGGAAAAATTAATAAAAATTAAAGATAATGAGATCTCCACTTTAAAAACTGAGAAAATCTACTTACAAGCATCATTTGATCTACAAAGAGAAAAATATTATGCATGTAAAGATGAATTATCTCAAACTCAAGTGAGCTGTGAAAAGTGGGTTGAGTCTTGCAAAGGATTCAAAATGCTTTTACAAAAGCAAGTTCACAGCAAAGCAAGATTCGAGATTGGGTATAATCACACTGCTCAACTAGAGGATTACACCCCAATTGATAATAATAAGGAAGAAACCACTTCTGAACCTATCTCACCAACCTTTCTTCCTGATGAAATTCCTCCAGTAATAAACACACCTCCATTGGTGTATCAGCCAAACTATTCTTCTAGGTTTGTATACCCCACTAATACAAATCTGACAAGATTAGAAAAACCTCATTTGAACTCAGTTCAACACAATAACTCTTCAGAACAAAATGAGATTGCTCCTGATATGAGCTCTACTCATAGTTCAGAAGAAACAACAAAATTGGGTCTCTCTTCTAGCATCAAGTCAAATCTTGAAAAAGGAAAAGGACCTATGGTTAATATCCAGTTTCCTCCTTCTCATCCTCATCCTCCTTACCCCATAATGAAGGTAAACAGACCTTTCATCCTAAATTATTCATCTCTCTCTCCAGCCTGCTTAAAATGTTTTAAGTACAACCATGCTACTGAAGACTGCAGAACAAAAACGCCTTTGGAGAAAGCTAGATTGAAGGCTAATAAGTTGAAAGCTGAACATGCATCTTCATCAAAAGGGAACCTCCCTAATAAGATGAAGAAAGTAAGAACCGCAAGTAAACAATTTGTTGGACCAAACCCCCATTCTTCGTTCATCTTACCTCCTTCCTTGACTGCAAACTCTAGACCTATTTTGGGAACACCACCTCCTTACTCTACGGTGAACCCAGTTTCTTACTCTCGTAATGTTGGTAACACTTCTCCCGTGGATTCACAAATCAATCTTCTCCAACAGAATCAACAACAGTTGCTACTAATGATGCAGAAATTGATGAATGATAAACAACAAAATAAACCAAACAAATAAAATAAAATAAAATAAAATAAAATAAAATAAAATAAAATAAAATATCCCATGTCTAACCTATTATATTTGATCTTCATGTGCAGAAACACTCTTCAAACCAAAATCATCTCTGGTATGTGGATAGTGGAGGATCTAGGCACATGATAGGATGCAGATCCATTCTTAATAACTTCATTCCAAATAATAGAGGATATGTTTCCTTCGGAAACAATGCAAAAGGTTGGATAGTGGGGTCTGGTTCTAGCTTAGTTGAGAATCTCAAGTTTAATCTCTTGAGTGTTTCTCAACTAGCTGACAAAAATTTTAGTTCATTTTTCACTAAAGATAGTTGCAAAATTCTCTCTCCAGAAATAAATTCAAAAATAAAGATCTTGATTGATCAACATACTCTGCTAACGGCTAGAAGAAGTGGAAATGTCTATATTGTAGATATGACTACTGACTCTCAAACATCTTCTCCTACATGTTTGATAGCCAAAGCATCATCTTCTGAAACTGCTCTTTGGCACAGAAGACTCAGTCACCTTAATCACCAAACTCTTCATAAGCTTTCAACCCTTTCTTTAGTAAGAGGATTGCCTTCCAAAGAACTTCACTTTGAAGGTCAATGTGAATCTTCCCTAAAGGAAAAGCAACATAAAACTTCACATAAATCCATTGAGGAATCCAAAACAACTAACTGTCTTAATCTGCTTCATATGGATCTGTTTGGTCTAGTGAAGGTAGCCAGTTTGGCAAGAAAAAGATATTGTTTAGTTGTTGTGGATGATTACTCAAGATTTTGCTGGACCTTCTTCCTTTTCAGCAAAGACGAGACTTCTGATAAAATAATTGCTCTTATCACTAATCTTGAGAGACAATTTAGCCTCCCTGTTAAAATAATAAGGAGTGATAATGGCACAGAGTTCAAGAACCAAGTTCTTGATAAATTCCGCATCTCTAAAGGAATCCTTAGACAATATAGTGCTCCTAGAACTCCTGCTCAGAATGTAGTTGTAGAAAGAAAGAACAGGAAACTAATTGAAGCTGCAAGAACCATGCTTCAAGACTCAGGATTACCTTTAGCCTTCTGGGCTGAGGCAGTAAACACTGCTTGTTATGTCTTAAACAGAGTTCACATTGTAAAAAGACATAACAAAACTGCCTATGAAATCCTATATAACATAAAGCCTCTCATCTCCTTCTTCAAAGTCTTTGGATGTCCGTGTTTGATCTTGAACACAAAGGACTCCTTATCCAAGTTTGTTGCTAAAGTTGACTCTAGATACTTTGTTGGATACTCTCAGACTTCTAAAGCATATCGAGCTTTTAATCTCCGGACCAAAATTATTGAGGAATCCATTGATGTCAAATTCAATGAATCAGCATCAACCTCATCCTTCCCTTCTACCTCTGATGAACTCTTTGATCTTGAAAGCCTCTCCTTCATTCCTCCTATCTCCCCTTCTTCACCTTCTTCAGAATCGTGTCAAACTTCTGAAGATATATCCTCTCTTGATAAATGTTCTGTTTCTAAATTCTTTACCTCCTTTCCTTCTTATCAAATAAATTCTCAAAACCAAGACAATCAAATATCTACTCCTTCATCTCCTGTCTTGGATAATATACCCGTAGACATTCCTGAAAATACTCATGTCTTTCCTCCAGAAAATTCTCTGAGCCCCATTGAAAACTCACCTTCTTCCGATGCTGCCTCCTCAAATAATTGTTTGGACATCATTCCTTTCAACAAAAATCATCCTCTAGAACAAATCTTAGGTGATTTAAGTAAAGGAGTTCAAACTAGGAGCCGGATTTCAAATTTTGCCTTCATGCGGCCTTCTTATCCCAAATTCTGCCCTCTAAATATCTGGAGGCTCTCAAAGACAATAATTGGGTAGAGGCTATGCAAGACGAACTCTTAAAGTTCAAAAGGCAAAATGTTTGGACTCTATGTCCTTTGCCAGCTGGAAAATATCCCATCGGAACCAGATGGGTGTTCAGAAACAAAACAGATGATAGAGGCATTATAATAAAAAATAAGGCCAGATTAGTGGTACAAGGTTATTGTCAAGAGGAAGGTATTGACTGTGATGAAACCTTTGCTCCTGTGGCAAGATTGGAAGCCATCATACTCTTCCTAGCATTTGCCATCTCCCATAATATAAAGGTATACCAAATGGACATAAAAAGTGCATTCCTAGATGAGACAATAAAAGAGGAAGTCTATGGGTGTCAACACCAGGATTTGATGATGTTCATCATCCTGATTGGGTGTACAAACTAGACAAGGCACTTTATGGTCTAAGACAAGCACCCAGAGCATGGTATGATACTCTTTCTCAGTATCTTCTTTCTAATAAATTTTCTCGGGGAACCATTGATAAGACCTTGTTCATCAAAAGGGTAGATAAGGAATTTTTGCTTGTCCAAATCTATGTTGATGACATCATTTTTGGATCAACAAAACCTTCCATGTGTGAACAATTCTCTAAATTAATGTCTTCTAAGTTTGAAATGAGTGCTTTAAGTGAACTAAAAACATTTTTATGACTTCAAGTCAAACAAACCCCAAATGGGACTTTCATTCATCAATCTAAATATGTAAAAGATCTTCTAAATAAATTTGATATGAATGATTGCAAAATAATTTCTACTCCCATGGAAACAAGTCCTGGAATATGTCCGGACGAAAATGGTGAACCTGTAGATCAAACTCTCTACAGGTGAATGATTGGTTCTCTGATGTATCTCACTGCATCAAGGCCAGACATCATGTATGCAACATGTGTCTGTGCAAGATACCAGTCTGACCCCAAACAATCTCATCTTTCATTTGTGAAGAGGATACTCAAACTTGTAAGCTTGTTGGTTTTTCAGATAGTGATTATGCTGGTTGCTCGCTCACCAGAAAGTCTACTTCAGGAGGTTGTCAGTTCTTTGCAGGTTGCTTAGTGTCATGGCAAAGCAAGAAGCAAACATCAGTGTCTAACGCAACTGCTGAAGCTGAATACATTGCAGCAGCCCATTGCACTGCCCAAATTCTTTGGTTACAATACCAACTGCTGGATTTTGGAATAACTGAACTAAAGACATCTCTCCTAATAGATAGTGAAGCTACCAAAAACATAATAAAGAATCCTGTCTATCATTCAAAAACCAAACACACTGAAATAAGGCATCACATTATTAGAGACTGTTTTGAAAAGGGACTAAATGTTCCAGAACACGTCTCTACAAGTGACCAAATAGCTGACATATTTACCAAGCCCTTGGACTCCTCAACTTTCTCTAAGTTTTTGGCAAAATTGGGAATGATAAATATGAGTTAATAAACATAGTTAAGATTATGTTTATTAACCTTCCTACACATACACATACATATAAAAAATAATTTTCATAAATTGTCCTAACAATGGATATCTGATAAACCACTGTTAAAGAAATCTTGGTCTCTTTCAGTGATTATCTCAATACACGGATAGGATCAGTGGTAATATTGTCACTGCTTCATATCTATCCGATGTTCAAACCTTCCATTGTTACAATCCATAACCACTTTGGTTTCTTCTCCTTCCGATGATCTCTCTTCCTTCCAAAAATCATCAAATGATCATTTAACTTGCTTCCGAGGATTAGGTTCTTCCGATATGCAAATAAAATTCTTGAGCTTTGCACCTGATATGACAGTTGTCAATTTCTCTGTAAAATTCGATTCTCAATGCTAACTCCCACGGCTCGAGAAGATACTTCACGTCATCTTAATAACCAATAATCTTATTTAAATCAATAATCACCTCTTTCATTTCTCATCTCTCTCACCATTAATCTACTTAAACTTTCTTGATCCTCTGTTTATCAAGAAGCCTTTCTCACCTTTAAAATTCTATGTAATGCTCATGGCTACGGATGATCACTTGTCAGGCATGTCGCCTGGCACAGAGCACTTACACAAAATTTTTCTAAGCTTCAAGCTTATAATAATGGTGTAACGGCTTCGGACCAGCCTTCGTTCCTCACAAAGCTTCGTCTGTACTTCACGGTGTGCATGAACATGTCTTATTGTCATGTTTTGTAAGCATTAAATTTTCTTTTCTTCTCAAATTGATCTGTAATCATAATCTCAAAAATAATCATGAAGCTTTCGACTCTTTCACTTCTTCTTTATACTGTTTTTGATAATGTGATTATAAGGTTAACCTGAAAAACCTGATTGTGCATAAACATTTCTTTTGATCTACGTATCACATGTATTTACAGTATCCTTCTCAAGATAGGGAAAATCATTTCAATGACATGCAGTATGTTAGCATATCCTTGATCATCTGGTACATTACCAAAAATGTCCCAGGTCCCTGCCGTGCTTTTAGTTTGTCCCATTGGTACTCATAGAACTATGAATGATTTGATAAACTAGTGTTCACAAGTATGAACACTGATGGATGACACTGAAGAAACACCCGTCTTCAGTGAACCCACATCCACCTTTCTTTCACACCTATAACCGGTACCGGCCATAAAATAATTTTTCTCACAACCTTTTAAGCCTAATAAGCCCAAAAAGTCTGTTCAGGAAGAAGAGATCCCTGAACATGACTGTGTTCCTACTGAACACATGGATACATCTGTTCCATCCTCACAGATGAATCAAAAATCTCTTCCCATCCAGCTCCTCATCAATCCTCTCAACAGGATGATGTTGTATTCCTAAGGGAACCCTCACTAACCACTGAAATGTCATTTGACACTCAGATGGTCGTCCTCTCTCCCAAGGACATCTCTGTTCTTTCTAAAAGCGCCCCACTCTCTCTTGACAAATCTCTTACCCATGAAAAGAGGATGAGATCCGGATGTCAAGTCCATCTAGACTTCTTGATCATATATTAGGTGCATCCATTTCACATGAAAATCCAATGGATTCTCATCTGAATGGATCAGGCAATAAGACTCCTGGTATGGCAACAGCCAATGAAGTTTTCTTTTTAAACTAAGGCTGGTAATCCCTTGAACCAAGAAATAGGGGTTCATGACATTTCTGAGATGGACTCGGGTCATGATAAAACTGACTCTCAAGTCAGGGATTTGGATGACATCTGTAACACGATGGACGAATCAGTTCTTCACAATAAGGAATTGACGGATTCCACTTTTCATATTCAGATTGCTTTGACCACACTCATTGTGTTAAGTCATAACAATATTGAATATCCAAAGTCCTGCAATCCAAATCCATCCCAATGCAGGCACCTTCATTTGAAGGTCTCCCAAACTCTTCAACCACCTTCACTACTCCCACCTTTCTTTCACTGCTTTTCAAGAAGTATCTAGCTCACTTCTTCCTGCCTCTCTCACTTCCCTGCCTTGCCTACTGCTTCAAGGTCTCGGCTGATAAAGCCAAAAAGAGGGAGAGTACATTAACCATTCTCAAAAGAGGCTGAAGCTTAAATAAACAAAGAAGCATTTGCTGTATTCAGGCAACCTACTTCAGTTTTCCTCTAAGGACACTACTCTAAATAAACTATAACCGGTTTTTGTCCAAAATCACAAATAAAGAATGCTCACCTGCCTCTTAAACCCCATCTGAACCATTCTCATGACTTCCCCCACTGAGTTTGATCAGTCCAGAGGGAGATTGTTGGAAAAATAAGGACTGACGAAGCAAAACCACCCTTCAAATAATCCATTTGAATAAATGTTGCAGGACACTACCTTCGGAAGACATCTGCTTCCGAAGATAATAAACACTTCGGAAGACACGATTCAGAAGATGCTTAGGAAGACATTAGCTTCTGAAGATAAAATACTCTTCGGAAGACACTATCGGAAGACTCCATCGGAAGACAAGCTTCGGAAGAAAAACATTACTTCGGAAGACTTATGTATCTACATCAGTTTCCGATGAAGGTCTTCGGATGAAAGAATAGATGATGGTCTTCTGATGAAAGAATAGATGATGGTCTTCTGATGAAAGAATAAATGATTGTCTTCTGATGAAAGAATAAGTGTTTCTTTCATCAGCTTCCGATAATAGTATAACTGATTCCTTTAATCAGTTTCCTATGAAGAACTTCTGAAAGAATAACTCCTTTGCATCAGTACAAATGTCTGAACCTCGAAAGACCTCAAGATCTTTGAAGATCCTAAGTTGACTTTGCACTTGTACTATTCTGATGTTACAGCGTCTGTAAAAGTGTCTTCAGTCTTATCTGTTTGTCTTTTTCTTGTATTTGTCCTGAAACATTAATTGTCGGGGCTATTTATACCCCAACATCCTTTGTATTATGTACAACACTTTTCTGAATCTTCTTTGTGTTGCCTTTATGTTTTATGTTCTCTCTTTTCTTTAAACAAGAAAACTAAACAACCAAAATAACTAAACTTAAGTGCAAAACCCTAGAGGGAGCTAATACCAAAAGCTTTGACTAAGTATCTAAAGCTCTTGTTCCTGGTTAAATCAGCCTCTCCTCAGGTCACTGATTTTCTACACAAACTCTTCACCCTTTGCATTTATCCAAACCGTAGGCTTAACCGAACCATCATATACACGGTTCACATATCCAATTCCTTTATTCTCTTGCCACTTCATTTGTTTTTGAATCATTTCCTCCACAATTTCAGAAGATACATCAAATTTTTTAAAATTCAATTCAGAGTTTTTAATTTTTTTTGTATCGTTCTGCTTCTGATTTGGCTTTATCAAGAATGGTTTTAGAGGATTTAATGACACATTTAGCATTGCTCAAATCTCTTGTTAAAATCGTGATATCAGTCTTTTGAGCTTCAACTTTTTCAATTAAATGCTTATTTTCCCTTTTTAATTTTTGAATTTTCTTGCTCAAATCGTGACAAGTCAAGTAACAGATTGTTATTGTGAACCCTGTATGTGGTCACTTTATCAATGCATGTTTGAGTGCATAAAAAAGTACTTACATCAGCATCAGCAGGAAGGTGTGCCATGAAAGCATGCAATTGATGATTATGAGCAGAACTGGCCGTCAATGCAACTGTAGATTCCTCGGAATTGTTTAGAGCATTGAGCTGATCATCCCATCCGAAAGCATTGTCTTGCATCACCAATAGGGCCTTGGAATTAGCACTTTTGTTATCACCACTTGTAACTCCATTTGCTGGAATCAGATTGCGGTCAGGAATATCAGTACTTTTCTTTGGTTTAGTACATTCCCGAGCATAATGACCGGGCTCATGATAGTTGAAGCATCTGAGCTTGTCTTTTGTAAACTTCACCTTGTTTATGTCAGACTGGCCCCATGGATTTCTTCCTGTTGTTTTTGTAAAGGTCTTTGCTCTGAAAAAACAACATTAGCAATGAGCCAGGTGATATCCATCTCTTTCATATCTTCAGGATGAATTTGCTCAAGTTCAGGACCCACTACAGCAAATGGTGGCAGGAGATCACCAAATCCCAAAGCAGTTGAGCATGTAAGAAATCCTGCTACTAAGGCAATGTTATCCAAAACTTCCTTAGTGAGTGTGGAAGGTTGTATTGCAATTGAGGCAGATGAATTTCCTAAACTAGCTCTAGAGGCTTGAAGAACAGAAGCTAATGATCCGACAGTAGACAAAATAACAGACTTGCCAGATGAGACAGAGGTCAAAGCAAATTGTGAACAGGGTATGTAGATGATGGTTGAGAAATAACGGCACTGTTGACACTGCTGATGCCCGCAGCATTGTAACTATTTGTATAATTCATGGCTGTCTGCTGATCATTCATTTAGTAGCACTTGATAACTGACACCATCTCAGTCAAAGACAGATTATCCAGATTCTTGGTTGATTTTATAATGCCAACATTCATGTCCCAATTCCTAGGAAGAGCATTCAGAAGCTTTTTGTTGATCACACCTGCTTTATTGTCAATCTTTGCTGTACGCATCTCTGTGATCAATGTAACAAATCTCTGAATCTGATCATCCAAACTTTCCCTGACTATGTAATTGAAGGTGTTAAACTTATTGTTCAACATTTTTTTGCGGGACTCCTTCATCTCCGTTACCTTCATACATGCCAATGAGTGCCTCCCAAAGTTCTCTTGCATCAGTTATCTCCCTAAAACATTGTGAGATTTTAGGAGTGAGACCTTGAGTAATGTATCCGAGTGCCTGCACATCTTACTCTATTATCTGAAAATCCTCTTCAGTATAATGTTCAGAATCTTTAATCAGCTCATTTCCTTCAATGTCCTTATATGTGATTTTCCTTTTTCCCCTTAAAGTTACCCTCCATAATCTTGGTTCTTTAGTCCTTATATTTTTCTCAAATCGAAATTCCCATTTAGGAAAACCAGCAGCAGAGGAAAGTCTAGGAATACGGGTGGTGGTACCCATGATGGCATCAAGCTCATTTTGCTTGCTAGACAAAGCATTAGCTAATATACTAGATGAATCCATTTGAGAACAAGACAACCACAAACTGATAAGACAAATAAGAATGAATCGAGAATCAAAATTTTGATATGAGAATCAAGCAGCAACAAATGAGAATTTTAGAACCGAATTATGACCCAACAGAAGACAATTTAAGAACCGCTAATTGATTCAAGAAAAACTGATTGAGTTCGAAAACCAAGATAAACCAACAGAAGAATTCGAGAACAACCCTCAAGCAAGTTTGAGAATGGTAAGCAAGTTCTAGAATCACACTCGAGTTTGAAAATAACAATAAAATTCGAAAATGGCAAGGAGATTCGAGAATGACAAGTGAATTCGAGAATGACACTTGAATTCGAGAATGGTGAGAATGAAGCTCAACTCGAGAAGAACATACTTGAGAACACTAACTCGAAAAAATGAAATTAAAAAGAAATGCACAAGCCCAGTTATAAATAGTATATTCACGAACCCTTTGATCAAACTCGAGAATGATAACTTCCTAAAACGCCGAGAATTCAAATTTTAAAAGCACTGATTTGGTCAATCTCTAATAATTTTAATCGGATATAATTAACACTCAATTGAATTCGAGAAAGGCTCTTACACAGATTAAAACACCCTTTTTAATAGAATGTTTCAAGAACACTATGAACACCACCAAATAAAAAATGCTTTCTCTTGCAATATCGATATCACAGTGAGCCACAAAACTGGTTATCGAGGCTCTGATACCAATTGTTAGTCCCAATCAAGGATCTAAAACCGATATCAATATAATCAACACACGTGAGAGTGCGGAACGATATCACGTGTGTGCAAAAGGAACAATAATGATGATCAAGATGAAGAACAATACAAGAATTCTATTCCAATGCACTCGGTTTCAATAGAACCGACTGGTACACCAAAATTAAGAGCCACGAAAACAAAGAGAGAAAAACGATAATAACAAGCTCTAACCCTAATTATGATTTGAAAGGGGTTTATATATACCCATACATGACACCGGCCTCTCGGCCCACCAAAGCTAATATAAACATCAACCAAATTCGAGAAACCCAATACTTACAAAAATTCTCGAGAACCTAGAAACATCAAAACTTTAACATTCTCCAACATAAATCATTGTTACCAAATAATTTAATTTGTGATCAAAGCCAGTTCATAGATAAAGCTCACTACATTTAAGGACATTAAGCTAAGTTCACATGGACAATAGTTGAAAATGTAGTTTGCTAGTTGTAACATGTTTCACCCCAAAAATAAAAGCATAAAAGAGGGGCTATAAAGACTCACCTTGAAAGATGAGATACCCTTTTCAAATAAATGATAAATGTGTAGTCCAAATATTATTCAACACAATCTAATCAACCTAAATTGTTTAATGGCACATAAAATAATGTAACTATGACTTCTTATGGAATTCCTAACCCAGTTACACTAATGTAATTGGATTTCACAGTAGGATGTTTATAAATTGTATTCTTCAAAAATATTTTGTAATATAACTTTGTTGACCACTTTAAATTTTACAACTTAAATCAAATAATTGTTCAAAGTTTAAATTATACGTTTTAAATAATTTTTAACTAATAGTCAATGAGTTAAAAACAGTAATGATAAGAATAATATAAACAATAATAATTTTTTATAATAATTTGTAAAGATTGTTTATAGTTTTTATGTTACAAAATATTTTAACCAAATATAATCAAATAATAATATAATGGTTTGTCTATAAAAGTTATATTATATATATATATATATATATATATATATATATATGTAGGGATTCATTCTATTGAGAGCAAACAAATTGTAACAAACTAAAGAAACCATATTTATAGCCACATGTTTTGAAGGGTATAAAAGTAATTTCTCTTGAAAAGAGAGGAAATTTCATTTATAACCTTAAAACTTGTGGCTAGAAATGGTTCTTTTAGTTCTTAACATTGGTTCTCAATTGAACATCTCCCTAGATATGTATATGTGTGTATATATATATATATATATATATGGAAAGGAAGAAAAAATAACCCGTAATTTTTTGCAACAACCAAATAACTCATTTCAAACAATAATCAACTTACACAAAAGCATTTCATTAAAATATCAAAAAGAGTATGATAGTCATTTTCACTACAATAAATGAGTTCGTTGAAACTCTGATGAAGAGATAGAATGCCATTTAAGGTTCAATGCTTTGGCGTTGATAATAGAGGTTTGTTTTTAAAGTGCTTTTATGAATCATGTTTGACAAAGGTTTGTGGTTGGAGACATATAAATGTAGAATTTGATTAGGGTTTCTAATAAAGTTTTAACAATATGGGGTTATAAGGGAGGTTTTTTTGAAGTTGATTAGGGATTAGATGACGTTAAAAAAAATTGTACATGGTGCCATGTTTGTGAATTACAATGATTATGCCATTTTTTGATTAGGGATTATATACAGTTAAAAAAATCGTACATTGTGCCATGTTTCTGAATTACAATGATTATGCCATTTTTTGATCAGGGATTAGATACATCTAAAAAAAATCATACATGATGCCATGTTTGTGAACTACATTGATTATGTCATTTTTTGTAACTTTGTAACTTCAATTTCAAAGTTAGTTTTTCTTTAAATACAATGTTGATGCCATTTTTACCAATATTCAATTACAACGTTGTATTAGTTAAATGTATTTTCCTTTTCAATATGTTTTTGTTAAATTACAATGTTGGTTTATATTCTTAGGTAATAATTCAAGCTTAATGTTCTAAACCCCAAATGGGACATGCTACTGTCTCCTGAAGTTAAAGAGGACTAGAGACCAACTATAGGAAAAATATATAGTAGTTGGGAGGAAGTTGTAACAATGTATTAAATGTATGAAGAGATGGCTAGGTTTGTTGTTCGAGCTAGTTCCTATAAGAAAGGAAATGTGTGATAACCTATCGAGTATTGCGTTGTAATCGAGCTGGAAAACCTAGGTGTAGGATTTTTGATTCCATGAAAGTGTCGTCGTTAGTACATATAAGAGTTATAGTTGTAAAGGGTTCTGAATGCTTCTTATTATATAAATTTAATGAAAAACACAACCATGATATGGTCTCTTCCGATAATATGGGCTTGAATCGTAAGGGCAAGCATTTGAAATTTGATGATATAAAGTTTTTTCATACTATGAGTTTACAAGGAGTAGGTCCAGTAGTTGCACATCATTTCCCAACAACGTTGAAAGGGGGCCATCACAACATGTAGGGTACCAGGTGTGACAATCCGACTTTTCGAGTTAACCTCGTTAACCCTCGTAGGCCCAATAAGGCCAATGAAGGCCCAACAAGGCCAATGAAGGCCCAATAAGGTCAAAGAAGGCCCAGTAAGGCCCAAGAAGGCCCAGTAAAGCCAAAGAAGACCCAGTAAGGTCAAGGAAGGCCCAACAAGACAAATCAGACCCAATGAAGTTTATGAAGGCCCAATAAGACAAATGTAGGCCCAAGAAGCCAAGGTGGGCCCAATAAGGCAAGAGTAGGCCATTAAGATCTAGGTAGGCCCAATGAGGCTCAAGATAGGCCCAGTTATATTCCGTGGGGCCAAGTGGACAGAATGTAGGCCCAATTGGTCCAATTGGGTAAACTTAGGCCAATAATAGTTCAATTAATAGGATTTGTGACAATTTGGGATTTTAGGTTCAACTTTGTTAACCGATAGGTTGTGAAATCGAATAAAACAAATTACAAGGGCTTTAATTGAACACAATAATGTTGTAAATATCAGAAATTTCAATGATTGTATTCATATTTAAGTAAAAGTCCTAATATTGACTTTTCAAGTCAAAATTAGTTTGATTTATCATGTGAAAATCGAATTCCACTTTAAAGCTAGGTAACAGCTGAAATTAATGAACCTAAATCATTCCATTGATGATTATAATCGGTTTCCATACGTTACTAACCTGTTAACCTGTCGAATTAAGCTGCAATGATGATGAAAAGTTGTAACCGCTCGTAACAAGTGTCGAATTCGTATATAATGATCATAACTCACCAAATTGAACTTTCTAACATCTCAATCGGCATTTTTAGAGTCTTCCTCATATATCAATTCGATCTCAGCAGTTCCAGACAGAAGAACCCGATCCAGAGGTGGCCGAATATCAACCTTAAAGTCGAACTCCATCGAATTGAGATCAAACAAGGTAATAATTTACTCCTATACAACCTAAAGTAGCCGACTAAGGGTTATCCTAAATCAATTTCAACTGATAACATCGTTTTGATAAAGTTCAAGTAATTAGGGTTCATATCAAAACTGATTTGGGGGTTTTGATCTTAAAGAGTTTAAGAATCGAATTAAAGTATGTAGGAAGTTTTAGAAAGCCCCGATGATACTAAACCACATTTCAATTTCATTAAACTTTCACGAATCGACCAAGTTCTATTACTAGGGTTCTTAGGTTGTAACGGTTTGGGGGTTTCGACTTAAAAGGGTTAGATATTCAAATTAATGGTTATAACTAAAGTTCAAGTAATTAGGGTTCATATCAAAACTGATTTGGGGGTTTTGATCTTAAAGAGTTTAAGAATCGAATTAAAGTATGTAGGAAGTTTTAGAAAGCCCCGATGATACTAAACCACATTTCAATTTCATTAAACTTTCACGAATCGACCAAGTTCTATTACTAGGGTTCTTAGGTTGTAACGGTTTGGGGGTTTCGACTTAAAAGGGTTAGATATTCAAATTAATGGTTATAACTAGTTTCATAAAGCTCCGAATAAGCATAAGCACATCTCAATTTGAACTCATAATATCGAATTTCATGATTTCGTGATCTAGGGCTCTTTATTGGGAACGAATTAGGGATTTTTACTTTGAACGAGTTAATGAATGAGTTAAACTATGTAAGAAGGTTCGGAATAGGCTAAGTGATAAAAACCCTATGGTATTGATGTTGATCGGGTTCGATTTATGGATCAATTGGAACCAAAAATTGGTTCGGTTTGTTGAATAAGGGGAAACCCGACTGTTGAAGGATAAAACCATTTAAAATGGGTTATGTTAACAAAAGTTGAAGCAGATTAGATGGTAGGCAGTGTCTGAGGTGGATGGGGGGTCGCGGGTTCGATCCCGGTTCCAACCAAATTTTGGGTTTTTAATGTTATTTTAGTGTTTTACTCATATTTCACTTGTTTTAACTCCGATTCGGGCCATTCGAATTTCGTTAGAACCAGAATTCAATTCCGGACGTATTAGAATAATAAAATTTATATTTTAATCCGAAAACGAAATCGCGTATAACTACGTTTAATTAAATAAAATCGTATAGGATTTTATTTAAACGATTTCAAAAAGAACGCGTACTTCCGTATGCAAAATTCTCACACTTTAACATACGTGTGTTGACACGTATGTGATTTCAAGCACAAAACGACTATTCGAATAACACAGTGTTATTGTTTAAACACAGATCCTTCGTAAGAGGATTTTCTACACGAACTCACATAGTTGATCATTCTGCAATTATCAAAGGTGCGTACACGGCCCCTTTCTTATTTTAAACTGTTTTGGGGGAGAAAACATGTGCAACAAACTGTTTTTAGATACATATCACTTGCATGAGTTAGCTGTTTACATTATGTGAAAACATATCAACTTGAAAGTCCTTACACACCTCGAACCGTTTAGTTTGCTGTAATGCAAAGCGTGGTAGTTGGAAATAGATCTATTAGGTTTGACAAACCTCACCTGGTAGATGGGATCTACACAGGTGTTTGACTGACCAAACACAATTTTACTATTGTTGTGATAGACAATAGTGGCAAGGCGAAAACATGCTATAGCATGGCAATCCGTCAGCTTCGGTGTCGAACACTTATGTAAATAGTTTATATGACTAGCTATCATGACTGTGCATGTGTGATTATGTTATCTACAATCTTGTTATTCAAACTGCTGTTTTGAACATTGTGAATACTTAAAACCTGTGTTATGCACCAACCTTTGTGTTGACTTGGTTTACATGTTTTCTCAGGACGCTAAGGCGCGCAATAAAGACTGGCATGGACTAGGAGATAGAGTCGCATGCATTTTAAACATTTTAGATATTTGGATTATTAAACATTTGGAACATTGTATTGTATTTTACATTTTTCAACTGTCTTTGGTTTTATAACGCTTCCGCAACTTTTGAAAACTCTGATGTATTGTTTTAAAGACCAAAGTATGTTTTGAAAATTCATATAGAGGTCTTCGCTATGTCTAATGATCTGAGATCCTGGTTTGTCACGTTCCCAAACGATATGATTCCGTTAGTTGGAAATTGGGGGTGTGACACCAGGAATGTTTTCAAGAATGTTAGCTATCAGATTAGAATGTTTATCGGTGACCACGATGTTCAAATGTTTCTAAATAGGTTGTAGGAACGTGCTGCCTATTTATCAAATTTTACTTATGACTTGGCACATGATGGACGTGAAATAAAAGGCATGTTTTGGGCTAATGATATTTCCCAAACTAGTTAAAAAATGTTTGGTGATGTTATAGCTTTTGATGACACATATTCTACGAATAAGTAAGTCTGTTTATTGTGGTTTTTATTTTGTTTTGTGCAATGTATATCAGTTATATCTTTACTTATTATATTAAATTTTCAGCTACAACATGATATTTGTTCCATTTATGGGGGTGGATCATCACAAAAAATGCGTTATTTTTGGAGCTGGTTTAATTAATAGTGAGATAGTAGAAGCATATGAATGGTTGCTTAGGGCATTTATTAAAGTGCATCACCACCAACCTAGACTTGTTTTAACAGACCAAGATCCAGCAATGCAACAAGCTATATTTCACGTTTTCATGCAGGCTACCCATCATCTTTGCTTGTGGCATATTATGAAGAAGTTACCATCCAAACTTTTTTTCATATATAATTACGATATTAATAATTATGTTATAATATTAATAAGCAACGTACAACACTGCAAGTTGGATGTTTGAAATGAAGAAATTTAATAGTATTTGTTATAACAGGCCCACGTGCAGTGTATAAATTGAAGAGATTTCCTAATTATGTTATAGTACTGTAAGTTGAGTCAAATTTTCATATTTTGAGAAACAAACATGGCTTATATTAACAGACTTACATATTTACCAATTGTTGGTCCCCTGTGTGAAAATTGTTGCATGTTGAAATTTGCATCACATTAATGTACCACATGAAGAAACTTTTCTTACATGGGTACATGACTATAACATGGGTATTTCCAGATGTGTATAAACGATATGTTTTTTATTTGGAAGTTTGTAGATCTCTTCAGATTTGCTCCAGAATTCTAATCTTAGTAGTTCAATTCACAAGTTGGTTTGGAATTTGTACATTACTCCTTCTACATTTGAGGAAATATGGATGAAAATGATAATGCAATTTAACTTTATCCATAATCTTTGGCTAAGTGATATGCTTGCAATTAGAAATCTTTAGGCGCTAGCATACTTCAGAATGATTCGAATGTGTTGTTTAATGAAAACCACCTCCATATGTGAGAGTTTGAGTGCACTGTTTAAAGTGAATTTTACTTTTTCTAATACCCTAGTTTAGTTTCTTTTGTTTTGACTCAACCATTGACCATCAGCGTTACAACAAAAGAATAATGGAGCTCAAGACTACACTACTATAGCTCTAATACATACCGATCTACAAGAAGAGAAGCATGCTACTCGCCTTTTCACTCAATCTGTTTTTAGAGATGTTCAAATAGAGATATTAAATAGTATGATGATGTGTATTAAAACAAATGTGGAGGTTATTGATCAAGCCAATGTCTACACTGTTAATCACATGAAGCAAAATTATATTCATGTTAATGACTTCAAGGTAAAATTTTTTTAATTATGCTATGTTTTATTTAATTATTTAGTTTGAAGCACCATTTTTTTTGCATGTTTTGTAGGTTGGCTTTCACATGTTTGAACATTCTTTTAAATGTTCTTGCATCATGTTTACTAGGATTAGATATATATATATATATTGATATATTTTTTGTGTCTTTCGTGTACAAAACATTGAATAGATTTTGGATAGGTATCTTGTCAACCGTTGGAGGAAACAAGCTATCCTGAGTCGATGTACAGAATTGGGAACATGTTAGCTGCTGATCATAGTGAACTCTGTGGTCTTAGGAATGAAGTCCTAGATTGTGTCAATGCCTGTGTCAATCTTTGTGTGATGATACTGATGGAGTGTCACGTTTTGCTGAAAAAACTATGGTGTTAAAGACTGAAATTATTTGCAAAGTTCTGGGTACGAGGGCCAGTAAGAGGCGTGCTCTTGTCATGGATAAATTGGTCAGTCCTTCAGTTGACATAGACGTAGCTATAGTTCCTCCTCAGGCCATTAGGAACAAGGGTTGTGGGACTAATCGAAGGTTAGTTGGTCCTGGAGAAAAAGCAATTGAGAAGTCAAAGAAAAAGCGATAGTTCTGTCGATCTTGTAACCAGGTTACCTTCCATGACTCATTCAACTGTAAGGCGAAGGAAAAAACTAGTTCATCTGCTACTTAGTATGATAGTTATGATATTATTTTGGTTTCTCACATGATTATCTTTTTTAGGCATCGTGTCTTATTTTTTGTTTCATTTGGTCAGTCTATGGTAAATGATAAGACGAATGTGGCAAGTACTTTATTTTTGTGTTTTGATTTCATTTTCTATGTATGATGGAAAAAAGTTTAAGCATTTGGTATTAAATGAAGTTAAGTAAATATTGAATGATTGCTAATAATGTAACTTACCACTAATGTAAGTTACTATTTAAGAACTCATGGGTTAATAGGTAGAGGGGTCATGGATCAATTGTTTTCATTTATTTATTCACATGTTTGTTTTGTTTAGCAAGTTTTACTTAGGGGGTCACATCATGAGATAATCTTTCTTGTCATTAGTTGTAATTTATGTGAGTTTTGAGTGGCAGGTTTAGGGCTATTAATAGTTGGTCTTCTGTCTTCTATAATCAACTAATAAACTAATTTCACCTTTTTTTCTTTTTTGGGGTTACAGTGATGTAAATAATGTGTTCTATTATCAAATTTAAATGCAAGTTAGGGTCTTTTTGACATACAGTTTTGTAAATGAAAAACATCCAACGATGTTAACTCTAGACAGTTACGAATTTATGCAAACTCATAAAATAACAAAGTGTTCTAAAATGTGTTACGATGATTCCAAAAAATCCTATCATTTATTTTTTTTTTGCAATAATGTAAATAATTTTTTTACTTCTATCAATGAACTTAATTTAAGGTTTTTTTTAGTAGGGCTACAGTGATGTAAATAATCTATTTTTAATATCAAATGTCATTGTTTATTCTTTTTATTTTTTTTAATTTTTATGCATTTGTTTTTATTGTTCAATTTACTTCGCTTACATTGTTGTACCCAATATTTTGTAATAATATTCGTGAAAAAACCATAATATTTCAAAATTTATACGTAAGAAGTCTTTAATATAAGCAAAAACAATTAATTGAAATGTCAATGTGTGTTAAGAGTTACAGTAATGTAAAAATTATTTTTTGCTTCCATTAAATAAAAAAATTTATATATTTGTTTATAGGTTTTATCTTTTATTTTTGCGATTACAAATATATGTTTTAATAAAATTATACGGCTCTAAAAGGTTCTCACAATGAAAAAATAACTCTACAAGTACTCTCCAAACACAATATTACATTCATGTAAAATGCTTTTTTGAACGATTTTATTGCTAATATTTTTCCTTTTTAGGTCATGCTTTTGAATGTATTAATTATTTTTGTAGTGAAATTTTTAGTATGTTAATGGTTTATTTATAATTACAATAATTTAAGTAATTCGTCAGTTGTTTACATGAATTTAAAAAAGTTCACATACAACCCATAAAAAAGAACCAAACCGCATGACAAACCATTACTAAATACAAAGGCAAGAGTATCATGGTTAAAGAATATAAACTACAGTAGAAAGATTATGGATAGTACAATTGTTGGTTTTGCTCTTCTTATTTGAACTTGGTTTTATCTCCTCATTTTCAGTATCTATATAAACTTCACCAAGTGTAAAACTATTAAATAACAACTTGGTCAAGTTTGTGTATCACAAGTAAAACAAAAAAATACATCAATTTTACAAATTAAATTAATTTTTTATAGGAGACTTCTTTGAAGGTCCTGTTCTTTTATGTTTAAACCTTAGTGGAACATGACCTTTAACAGTAATGCCAAGTCATTAGCATGTCAACATAATGAATCCCTTATGTTGGAGTTAAAAAAAAAATATCAAATTAAAACTTTTCAAAAACTTACTAGGTGTACTATCGACAAAATCATCATCACAACATACTTCTATTGGGTCATTTCCTATGTTTTTAAATTTGCTAAGTAATTTAATTGCAATTCTTTCACTTTTGCATCATGTTCGTAGTTTAATAAATTCAATACAAATTTAGTCATATCAAGTTTTGATAAGAGTTAATTAACCCACATATACTTACAATTTACTAATAAACACACACATAATGTTGTATAACTATACACAATCTAATTAAAACACCTTGTAATAAGCACTTATTCACAATCTTCATATCTTCAAATTATCTAAAAACGACCCCCTGTTAAACAAAAACATAAGGGAGAATGGCCGAATCAAGAAAAATGAAAATAGAGATTCACATGCAATGGTATTACTAATAAAATTCAGCCCTAGTTAATCACATAACATGTAAAATCAGACTGAAATCAAACCAAAAAAATGTCTTAACTCATCAAAATTTAGGCCGACTTTTATCATCACGAATATGATAAGTAGGTTTCGGTCCAAGTCCCGGCATCCAAATGGATCAATTAACTCCAACAAAATCAACAATTATTTATCAATCGAGAGCCACTATATGAAATCCAACAATTACGCGAACTCAGTCAAACATAAGATCACAACCTTTACCACTTGTTTGACAATCACAAAAGGAATGTAACCAAGTAATTGTTGGCTGAAAAATGGACAAACCAAGACAAAGATACCATATTACAATTCCTTATTTGACAATTCCTAATTAACACACACATAATGTTGTATGACTATAAACAATATATTACAAACACATGGTAATGGGCACTAATTCACAATCTTCATACCTTCAAATTATTTACAAACCACCCATGTTTACAAAAACATAAGGGGGTCGAATCAAGAAAAACAAAATTAGTGATTCACATGCAATCGTGTTACTAAATCAAATTCTGCCCTAATTAAGTCATATAACATGTAAAATCAGACCTAAATTAAACAAAAAATGTCTTAACTCATCAAAACTTGGCAAGACCCTGATCATCATAAATATGAGTCGTAGGTTTGGGTCCAAGTCCCGCCATTAAAATGGATCAATTAACTCCAACAAAAACAACAAATATTTATCAATCTAGAACCACTCTATCAAATCCAACCATTATGCGAACTCAGTCAAACCCGAGACCCCAACCTTTACCACTTGTTTGACAATCACAAAAGGGATGCAACCAGGTCATTTGTGGCTCAAAAATGGACAAAGCAAGACAAAAAGACCAAAAAACAATTCCTTAGTTGACAATTCCAAATTTACACACACATAATGTTGCGTAACTATAAACAATCTATTAAAAATACTTGGTAATGAGCACTTACTCACTATCTTCTATCTTCGAATTATTTACAACCACCCCTGTTAAAAGAAAACATAAAGGAGAATGGCTGAATCAAGAAAAAAATAGAGATTCACATGCAATGTTGCTAGTAAATCAAATTCAGCCCTAATTAATGACATAAGATGTAAAATCAGACATAAATCAAACAAAAAAATTGTCTTAACTCATCAAAACTTGGCCCGACCATCACGAATATGATTCTAGGTTTGGGTCGAAGTCCGGCCATTCAAATGGAACCCCAAATCAAAGATAACATGTAAAAACATGATTAGGAACCGTGTAGGACCCTGCAAACGCGATGGTTCCTCGTGGATTCTGCTCGGTAGGCCCTCGAATAGTGAGGAATCATATTCGGGGATTTTCCAATCGAAATCTAATCAGCACGTGGTAAACTGAGGGTCTAGAATCAACGTGTCGAGCGAAATCGATCGCCACGGACCAGGAATCGAAGTTGGAGGCAGGGGGCGCTGAAAACTAGGAGGATTTGACAGGAGAATGAGCAGAGCCCTAAACATTTTGTTTGCTCGGGTATTTATAGGCCGCACTCAACCGGGTGAATGAGTCATACTAATGACTCATTCTTCACGAACGACGACCCACGAATAAGCAGTTCACACGAATGAATCATGTTACTAATTCATTTGCTTGAATAGTCATTCGTTATGCATTCATTCGTGCGAATGAAATCAATTTTAGGTTCACTCGTACGAATGGGTCAATTTGTTATATAAAGTCAAAGTCAAACATGTTAAACGCATTTATACACAAACAAACAATAGAAAATACTTGGTTTCAATGATATTATAAACGTTGTACAATCACAAAAGACCATTACATTGAACTAGGGACACAAGGTGCATCAACATACTCCCCCTTGAACTAGTTCTAAACTTTAGCAGCATCGGTCTTCAAAAACTTCTAAAAAAGACTCTTCCAATCAGCTCTACATGAATTTCGAATGCAAAGCATAGCCGTATCACTCTCATGTATTGTAGTGCCTGCTCCATATCTTCTAACTCATAGAAAATTTGACACCTTTAGAGAACCTTGACATCTTCTACTATCAGGTTAGTCAGCCACATAGGATCAAAAACTCTAATAGAATCCCACTTGCCCTTCTTACATAAAACTATCACAGCCTCATATGTTAAGCCATCATAATACGACCATCGGAAGCTACAAGCAAAGCCTTGAGGCATCTTCCGTAAAGGAATAGTCTTCATGACTTTAGGAGGAAGCCACTTGAGGATAACCTTATAACCTTGATTGAGAATCAATCTCTGGCAGGTAATAACGTTCTGGTTGTTGAGGCTGCAGGTTATCCCATCTCTTCCTATACTTGAACTTGATTTGCGTTGCAAACCAAGAGGACATCCTCGAACGCTCACTGTAAAGCTTGGTCAAGCATGCTAGTTGATTGACTTCAAATCCGGGCAGCATCTTGAACTCACGCGGTAATCTGAAATACCGGATTCCCAATTCCATTTTGAACCCATATCATCCAAGATCCTTAAAGTAATCCCAGCTCAAACTACGACTGCCGGACTCGTATCCTTTGGTCTTGTAGACTTTTGTGTACTGAACTGGTGGGGAGGGAATGCTTTCCTTCTTGAGTGTCTACCAGTATGCAGCCCACTCATCTTTCCTCTGTTGTAGGTCTTCTGCAGAAGCCTCCTTGTCACCATCCTTCTCGTCAATTTTACGTTTAAGTTCATCTTTTGAATGTTGACGGGAAAGGTCGGTAAAAGTTGGCAGTTCCTCTTTTGCAGAAGTGTATTTGGTAGCTTCTTCTTCATCAAGGTCTTCTAGGATGACCTCATCAATATCATCAAACGATTTAGCAGTTGGGAGATCTGAAGCAGGAAATGAGGAGTCATCAATGACAACCTTGTCAGGATTTAACGTTAAAAGCTCAACAATCTGTTCCTTGGTTAAGCCGTGAATAATTCAACCTTCTTCCTTGTCATAGCTCACCGAGTGTTGTATAGTGCCTTGAGCGTCCAGTTTCATGGTCAACGTGTCATCAAGACGACATCTTAAAGGCATAGCTTTGACTTCCTCGATGGCTTTTCCTTCTTCAGCTTGCTTTATAGATGACTCTGGAGCTTTGTCTTGCGTTTTCTTCATCCTTATCTCACCAGTGGTGGGCTGCTCTGAGGTACCTGTTGCACCTGCAGCAGCATCCCCTGTTCTGTCATCGTCATCATTGTCAGAATCAATATCATCTGAACCATCATAGTCAACATCTTCCTTATTAGAATCGTCATCATCGTCTTCATCATCTTTGTCTGAATCCTCGGAATCAGGCTTGGATCCCTCAATCCTGGGAGTGGAGTCTTTCAGGCTTTCAACAGCCTCGGATAAACATTGGTTGTCTGACTCCAAGGCAAGGATCCTGTCATTGTATCCATGAATGGTTAAGACCAGTTGATTGTGCTCATCAACAAACTTGAGCAAACGATCTTCCAAATCAACATTTCAGGCCCTTAAGTCTTCCCATTGATCAACTGCTTGCAATATCAGAGCATCTGGGTCAGTCACTCTCTGTGTAAGCCATGCAATGGTCTGATCCTGTTGGTGGTTCCCCTCCACCAGTTGAAGGATCGAACTGTTTAATGTGCTGAGTTGTTCAGCAATTCAGACAGTAGGCATGAACGTGTCTGTGCTAGTGATGGAGGGACCAGTAGATGAAACTGTGAGGATTGCAGCTGTGGAAGAGGAGATCTGGGAAACAGTAGCAGTGGAACATGTAGGAATAGTCCCAGACCTGGATAGTGAAGAATCCAGCATTGTTGTAATAGATATAGCAGCAGAGGCTGCAAGAGATTCTGATTTTGTCCTCCTCTATAGGAAAAATGTAGTCCTTTTCTTCTTCGTTTCTGGGGGAAGATGTGTGAGCCAATGTATCAGTCGAGGTGCGAGGAGGAGCAATATTTAACTCTGGAATAAAGGTAGGATCCACAATATCCTCACTCCTCGAGGTTGGTTCCCTCGGCCTCTTTCTAATCCAGATCACCTGTGATCTCGCACCAGTAGAGACAAACTCATCTTCAGTCTTGTCTGAATTTGAGTCATCAGTGGTGGCTTCAGCTCTGATATCAACATTCTCCAAATCAGTACTGTGGTTTTCCTCCCCCTCATCAGTACATGTAGGCACACCGATCTCAATGGATGTAGATATAGTGGCCGTAGACAATGGAGGGGCACTCACTCCCTAGTGAGCATTACCAGCAGCATCCTAAACATTTCCACCGCCCCAGCACCATCATCATCATTATCATCATCATCACTATCACCCTCAGGAACAATCATATCCTCAATGTTAGAATCTGAATCATCGTGCCTCCATCTCCTTCTCAAAAGGAAACATCATTCTAGATTGATGAGATGTCCAAGAAGGTGACGATTTGCAGGTTTTTCATCCTTTCCACTGTAAGATCTAATGTGGTTGAGCATACGATATCTCATGCGCTCCAACCGGATGATATCAGCATTAGTCTTGGGAAGTTCAGGTAGTTGAGCACCAAAGATGATCTAAAGAAACCTGGGGTACATCAAGTACTTCTTGTCTCCTTTGGAACTGACATTCTCCTTCAACATAACCTCATGGTATGCTCAGCCGATACAACATCTCTACCTCCAACTACCCCTAATAATAGCAGGCTTCACTATACAATCTCTCTTGACAGACTCCCAGAATGATCCATAATGTGACAAATAAGGAACATGCAAAGTGAAGATTGCTGTGAAGATCCGAGACTCCCAGAACATACAATCTCTCTTGACAGACTCCCAGAATGATCCATAATGTGACAAATAAGGAACATGCAAAGTGAAGATTGCTGTGAAGATCCGAGAACGTCTCAAAAAAGTGATAATGTCAGCGAAATGAACAACATTTCTGGTAGAGAAGTTGAGGTGAGCATAGATGTTGTTCTTCAGAAATGCCATGAGATTTTCCATTTTGTAATTAAAAGAAAACAAACGTGTTAGTTCAGATTAGCAGAAATGAGAACAGTTGAAAATTAGTAGACAAAGTCTTTCATTCGTGCGAATGACTCAAACGAAAGGCCTATTATGCATGAATAGTGCCTCAGACGAATGAGTATGGGGTACAAAAGAACATGCCTCACGAATGACATGCCAAATCAAATTTAATCGTATGACTGAACTCATTCGTCATAAAACAATAACGAATGAAGTCGTTCATATGAAGAGTCACACGAATGAACATACATTCGTTCGACCGAGAACCCTTAAACCTTAACTCTCAAAAATCCATGATCAACTCATAAAAATTGTAACATTGTACTCAGACAAGTCCGATTAATCGATTTAGACTCGTTTTCGATCGATTTTAGTCCATTTTACCAGTCTATTTGATTGTGACAAGACCGAAATCGAAAACACTAAGATTTCGATCATATTTTGTCCTAAATCGGATCACAATCTGATTAAAAAGAAGCTGTACAACTAACTATAAGAAGAAGAACACACATTTTTTAGAGAAATCTTTTAGGAGAATTATATATACCAGAACATATAAATTTAGTATCCTTGATTGTTACACCTATGACACATTGGGTTTATGATGCAACTACTGATATAATTGTCCATTTTAAACGTGACCTTACTTCATTTTTCAACAAATCAGTGATCAACCATATCTTCTGATTGAGTTACCCATTCTAGTCAACTAGTAAAGGTCAAAACTAGCTTATAACTCATCTCAGCATAACTTCATACCTAAGATCATAAGTTCTATAGGGTTCCAATATTTTATATTTTTTCATTTTTCTTTTGACAACTTTCTCAAATTCAACACATTGTCATGGATGGCTTCAGTTAGGTCTTTACAATGCAATATGGCATGTGTCAGAACTGTATTGACTGAGATTTTGTTCTATCCAAATGGATGGCTTCAACTAGGCTGCAACCCAGTGTATGGAACATGTATGGAATCTAACTTGTTTTATTGTTGTGTTTTTCTAGCTTATCCTATCTGAATGGACGACTTCAACTATGCTGTAACCCAGTGTATGGCACGTATAAAGAGTCGGACTTACTTTTATTTTCATAATCCAATCATTCTTATCCGAATGGATGGCTTCAGCTAGGCTATGACCTAGCAATGTGGCACATATACGGACTTGAACTCATGAATCATTGGAAACCTCATAAGATCCTATGATACTAAGTGTACTCATGATTTGAATTATAACATGCTTATCCCTTAAATCAATCTTCTAGACTAGATCCCACACATTAGACATTTTGAACAATCACTGATTGTCTAAAAACCTTATAAACCAGGCCTATCAGTACATCATACCATAACACCCATGTGCTTTCAATTTATGCACTCAATTTTTCTTCAAAGAATATGTAGATGCACTAAATGACCCTAGTTCTATTTTGTATTATTCATTATGTAAAGTTTATGTTTTTAATAGAAGTTGTCTTTCTATATTGATTCTTAATGTTTATTATTGAGTATATGTGTGTGATTAGACTTATTAATGTTTGAGTACGGTTAAAGACCCATTCGGGCGAATGACTCCACAAATGAAGTCATTTGCCGAATGAACGCCCTAGCGAATGACTAAATCAAGCGAATGAGTCATTCGCCGAATGACTCATTCGACTGAATTGTCCATTCGACATTGTCATTCGCCGAATGAGCTGCTTCGGCCACTCATTTGGCCGAATGACTACAGTCTATAAATACAAGTTCAAATCATTTTAAACCTAACTTCCGAGAGCCCTCCTTCTTCCTAGAGCACCTAGTGTCAAACCCTAGAAGATCTGAGCGGCCATTGATCGTCCAAGTTCGATTCTCAACCCGTGGTGTTCGATTCACACTCAAACGTCATTCCTACACCTTTAGATTACCATGGTTGCTGTTGGTTTCGATTGGAAAACCCTGGAATAGGATTCCGCACTATTCCATAGGCTATCGAATAGATATCCGTTGGAATCAGATTGTTTTCGATCTCCAAATAGGTCCTACAAAGTGGTATCAGAGCTTTGGCTCTTGATTCTGCTCGATTTCCAATCCAAATCACTAAATCTGAGATTGGTTGTTCGAAATCTGTCAAAACCCTAACTTTCTTGCCCTCCAAGTTACTGTTCCATTCAAAATCCGTGGGTTTTGTGTATTGTTTTTGTCAAAACCTTTATCCCAATTGGTTGGTAATCATGTCATGATATTCTGTACCAAATTTGGTGCATAGATTTGATCAAAATCCAAAGTTATAGCTATTTTAGTTTCTGAAAACCTCAGATCAGCCGAATGAGCATGGTGGCCGAATAAGTTTGGCCGAATCACTCCCATTTACCGAATAGCACCATTCGACACTCTCATTCGGCGAATAGCTCCATTCGGCATACTCATTCAGCGAATAGCTCCATTCGGCATACTCATTCGGCGAATAGCTCCATTCGGCATACTCATTCGGCGAATAGCTCCATTCGGCATACTCATTCGGCGAATAGCTTCATTCTCCATACTCATTCGGCGAATAGCCTCATTCGATCTTTTCATTCACCGAATAGGTTCATTCGCCAAATTGTCATACTCATCTTCTCATTCGCCAGTTTTGTTACATTCGGTCCCCAACATTCGCCATAGTCTTCTTCATTCGGCCAACAGTTTGAAAATTTTTCTAAGTGTTGGATCTTGTTATTCTTGATTTTATGGAGGATTTAGCATTGATGGCGAACCAGAATCATCGTATTCAGACGTTGCTGTTGACAGAGACTGAGACAGGAAACTCCAATAAAGCTCCCAAGTTGTTATCCTTAGATGACTATCGACACTGGAAGTACAGATTTGAGATTCACATCAATGGAGTGGATACTAACTTATGGATGATGATTGAAGGAGGTTATCTGAGGCCTCTGAATGAAGATGGAACACCTATGCTAGTCACACGGATGACTGAGCCTCAGAGAAAGATTTATGATTATGAGAAGAAAGCTTATGCTATTTTGTCTCAATACTAATATCTTCCACCAGTTCAGACAGTTTACATCTTCTAAATATCTGTGGGATGCTTTGCAGCAGAGATATGAGGGCAATGATGCTTTGAAGAATATAAAGTCAAAAGCATTGAGGAAGGAATTCAACAGCTTCATGTATGTTGGAAATGAATCTTTGGATGATCTGATTGCTAGATTTTATCATCTTTTGAGCGAGTTGTTCAATCATCAAGTTAAAGCTACAACTCAGGAGAAGATTCAATGATTGGCAGACGCTTTACCTCCCAAGTGGGAGTCATTCTTGATGGTACTTAAGCAGAATGAGATGATGGCCAACATGGACATCAATGATTTCATCCAGAAGCTGAAAGAGCAAGAAATAGAGAACAAGTGGAAGGCTAAGAGAGTTGCTTAAGTCTAGGATCCATCATTTTATTATTCTACTCCTACTGTTGAGAAATCATCTTCTCATGCTCCATTGGAAACAACATTTCTTTCTCAGACTACTGAAGCTCCATCTTCTCATCAGATTCATTTCAGCCAATCATCCTCTTCATCCAGCTCTCAAAAAGAACATCATCAACCTGTCACCAGTCTGAAGACAGATAATTTTGACAAAGTGACTGTAGAGATTGCTAAGGAGCACATGGGTCTTCTGTACACATGCCATATTGCTGGGACGAACCTAGCTGAAGCCGTCCATTCAGATGAGAATGATTGAATCAAAATAAAATAAAAGAAAATCAAGCTGGTATTAAGCTTGTGAAAAATACAAAAATAAAATAAGTTTGATTCCATACACGTGCCATATTACGGGGACGAACCTAGTTGAAGCCGTCCATTTGTATAAAACAATTCAATCATGTCAACACAGGTCTGTATACGTGCCATATTACTGGGACGAACCTAGTTGAAGCCGTCCATGAGAATGTGTTGGTCATGAGAGACAAATCAAAAAGAAAAATAAAAATAGAAAATAAATTGGAACCTTATGGAATTTATGGTGCTGGGTATTAAGATGTGCGGAGATGAGTTACAAACTAATTTTAATCTTTGCTGAATTAGTAAAACAGGTAACTTAATCAGAAAACATAAGTAATCATCAAATGAGTTCAATAATTTTGTATTGAAAAGCTTAAAGTGGACAGATATATCAGTAATCATATCACAAGTCAAAAGTGTTTGAGATGAAACATTCATTAATGCTGATTTGATTTGATTAGATGTATGTACTAGTTTTTCAACAGATCTCTCACAAAAATATGTGTTTCTTTGTTTATAGGTGCTAGTTGTACAGTTGTAATTTATTTCAGAAAATTACAAAAAGATTTTCTATTTTCAATTTTAGTTTAAGTGATCATTTGTAGGTTCAGATGTCTGACTTATCTGAATCCTGAATCAACCAGACTTGTCTTCATACTGACATCCATTTTTGCAGATCAAATTTTGAAATTTTGAAATCAAGTTGTGTTTTTGTGAGTGCTTTATCTCATTCGCACGAATGAATATTGAGTATGAATCATTCGACCGAATGACTTCATTCGGTGAATGAGTCATTCGGCCGAATCAATATAAGCCGAAGGAAGTCAATCGCTTATTTCATTCGGCGAATGAAGTTTGTGTGTGAAGGTCATTCGGCGAATGACTTTGGGGAAAAACATCTCATTTGCCGGACACATTTGGCGAATGACCGACCCTATATAAACATTCAATCAGCTGAACTACCATCATTCTCCCATTTTTCATTCGGCCGATACTGTGTGTGTGTCATTCGCCCGAATCACTCTCTCTCCTCGACTCACCTAATTTTCATTATCATTCTTGATCCAGACACTGATAGATCTTATTCTTATCATCTCAGGTACATGGGGATCAAATGTTGTCGATTCTTAACCATGAAATCGTCAAAAACAGGACGGATTCAAGGATTTTTAGGGTTTTAGAATCGCCCCTTCGATAGTTCATTAATATGAACTTGAAATGGCTTGAACCATGTTTTAATGTTGATTATCGGTCGATTCTAAGCATGGATTTATGAGTTTTGTGTACTGATTTGAAGATTCATAAACTGGTGTTTGAATCCCAACAGTCAGCCGAATAACACCATTCGGCGAATGAAGCACTTTCGACAAATGACTTATTCGACGAATGATTCATTCGTCGAATGGCTCATTCGGCAAATAAAACTCATTCGGAGAATGAAGCTCATTCGGGGAATGACTCATTCGACCAAATCATGTTCATTCGGGGAATGACTCATTCTACCAATGAGTCATTCGACTAAATCAGATTCATTCGGCCAAATTGTCATAGTTGTTCATTGTTCTGATTTGAATTCTTTATTCAACTGAATGATACTGACAAATTTCTTTATTTGATTTTCAGAATGGCTAGATACAAATCTGTGACAAAGAACAACATTTGTGCGCATTTGGATCTCACTACACCGAATGCCCGACATTACACTGAGATTATCACATTTTTGAGGCATTCCAGGATCTTCACTGCCATATCGACTACGCATGTGCCATATCACTCTCACCAGCAGGATTTCTGGGCATCTGCCGATATTGACTGTGAGGTTGAGCCTCCTGTTATAGGAAAGGTACTTGGACACGATGTTATTGTATCAGCTGATCACATCAGGAGAGTTTGTGGTTTCCAGGATACACCTGATCAGCCATATCTGCTGGATCGTTACTTAGTTTGTGGTTGTTTTATGAGGTGCAAGTACGAAGGCGATCTTGGAGCGGGAATCCTCAACAAGGCGTATATGTCTCCGCAGTTCAAGGATCTAGCCCATATGCTTATTCATTGCCTTGGGTCTAGGAGGGGTGGATTTGATGATATGCGAGAGACTATACAGTGTGCCTTCGTTGCCTTGGTTCTGAACAGGCCCTTCAACTTCGCTGAGATGATATTCACTCATATGAAGGAGAATGTGGCTCTGAAGGGAGACAAGAAGTTTCTGATGTATCCCAGGTTCCTGTAGTAGTTGATCGATGCTCAGTTACCTGATTAGCTGAAGATCAACGCTGATATCATTAGGCTGGAACACATGAATGACATCACTCTCAATAGGGTGATGTCATATAGAGGCAATGAGAGGAAGCCTACAGTTCGTTCATTGTTTGGCAATCTTGTGAGGCCTGATTATATAGCTCCAGCTGGCTGGAGATGGAGACATGATGATTCAGACTCTGAGGTGGAGGATATAGTTGTGCCTGGTGATGATAGTGGTGATTATGACTATGGTGCAGGTGGTAGTGGTGCTGGTGCTAGTGCTGGTAAGAGCTCAGTTGCTGTGAGCACTGCAGCTATGAGCACTGTAGCTGTGAGTTCTGTTAGTATGAGTGCTGTTGTTGGTGACATGACTACTACAGCTGATGTTAGCTTGGTTGAAGCTGGTGTTGTGACTGTTGGTGCTGGAGTTAGTACTTATGTTGCAGATGATGAGGATGTAGATATTGATTCATTGTTGGAGCTGGACTTCATGGCCACTACTACTTCCACAGTGACTACTCCTATTGATATGACAGCCACCACATCCGCTGAAGACAAGGATGAGTCAGATGACTCAGGTGATGAAGGTGGTGAAGGTGGTCAAGGTGGTGATGATGATGCTGAGAGTTCTGACTCAGAAGACACACCAGATAATGAGTTTGAGAACGTCTGGATTGGAGGGAGACTAATGAAAAAGAGAAAGAAAAGGAGTGAAGCTGAGCTTGAAGAGATCACAGATCCTTCATTTATTCCTGAGTTTAATATTTCACCTACTTCGCGTCCCTCTGCTCCAGCCACTGATGCTATTTCTGTTGATGCTACTCAGGCCACATCATCTTCAGCTGGCAGGAGGAAAAGGGCTAGGTTTCTTTTTCAAAGGAGGTCAGAACTGTCAGTTGCTGCCACAACTACTGTTATATCAGTGGCTTCGACTGCAGTTTCTTCACTGACTAGGTGACGGGCTACTCTGACACGTACTACCATTGCCCCTCTGACCACCTCGGTTTCTCAGGCTCCTATATTTACTGTTGCCCCTTTTGGTCCCTCCACTTCATGAGCTGATGTGTTCATACCTACTGTTTTAGTTGAGATCAGCTGAGCACATTGAACAGTATGGTACTTAGATTGATGGAGAGGAGCCTGGAACAAGAAAAGAAGAACAAGGAGCAAGAACTTATTATTGCCCAGCTCACCCAGTGGGTAAATGAGCAAGATACTTTGCTTCCTCAGGCTGCCGATCAGAGAGCTGATCTGCGAGCTTGATCTGCTCAGCAAGAAGAGCAGCTATTGAAATACATTGATGAGCATCATCAGTTGGCATTGACTATCACTGATTTCAGTGATCGGGTTCTGGCTTTAGAGATGGAGAATGCTAGGCTTGCCGAATAGATTGACAGCCTTAAAGATAGCACTCTGAGGATCGAAGGCGTTGCTGTTCACTCAGATGATTCAGATTCTGAGAAGGAAAAAGACGAGGAAGATGAAGAAGAGGAAGAGGAATCTGATGAGGAGAAAGTTGATTACGAAGATACTGACAAAGATGATGACTCAGACGGAGATGATCAGGATGAATCAGGGAGCGGGTCTTCTGGTTCGTCAAGTTTAGATGATGATGATGATCAAGCACCTCCCCTTTCTGAGATCCGGTCCAAGTCCGTGCATGACAAGAAGAATAAGGCTCCTTCTCAACCTCCTCCTACACAGACAGAAGAATCAGCTGCTACTGAGGAAGTCGAAGCTGTGCCCGTGAGACGTCAACTGGATGAAGAGGAGGGTGAGATCATTCATAGCTTATCAAAGGAGCAGATAGCTGAGTTGTGCAGGTTAAATCCTGATGAGGTTATTACTGATGATACCTCAGTTCCAGCTTTTGATGAGCCAACTCCAGAAACTTTTGATGACATTGATGAGGTTATTCTGGAGGACATAACCGAGGAGGAGTATCCAAAGTATACATCGGCTGAGGACGAACTGCCTACTTTCACTGATTTATTTGATCAAGCCACTGAAGAGACATTGACCCGATACTTGGAAGAACAGGCTGAAGTCAGTAAGTCTGAAGCTGATGATATCAAACAAAGGAAAGAAGGATGGAAGGCCTATTGGGAGATCCTGAAGAAAGAAAGCAATGTAAAGAAGCCAGCAACTCACAAAAAGGTTTACAGGACCAAAGGCTACAAAGCCGGAGGTCAGATTCTGAGCTGGGCTTACTTTCATGACTTAGGATGTTATGCTGTGAAGAGGGAAAGAGGAATAGATTACTTTAAGCATCCTCATGACTTCAAGACGTTGCCGGGATTCGAAGTAAATCAACTTGCACGTCTGAGGATGCTTTATAGTGAAGACTATGGGATGTCAGCATGGATCTCCCGATAGCTGCAATACGAATACGGAAAAAGGTGGGTGAACTTCAGGCGTCAACAACCTGAAAGATATTACTTGCCGGAGATAGATGGAGATACCCAGAAACATAAAGTTATCCTGAAGTGGCTTCCTCCTGAAGTTTTGAAGAAGATTCCGTTAAGGAAGATGCGACAAGACTTTATAAAGGGCTTTCGATGGTGGTACTACGACGGGCGGAGTGGAGAAGCTGTGATGGTTATGTGTAAGGAAAAGAAATGGGAGACTGAACGTATATTTGACTCGATGTGGTTGACTAACCTGTCACACAACGATGTCAAAGCTCTCTATCGCCACCAGATTTTCTTTGATGTACATGACATGGAACAGGCACTTCACTTCATGAGGGTGATCAGGATCTGCATATGCTTAAGGGTTCATGCTGGAGCAGAATGGAAATCCATTTCAGACAAGTATTTCAAGAAAGACACTTCAAAGGATTGAACTAGGTCCAAGGGGAGGTTTGTAGATGCACTAAATGTCCCTAGTTCTATTTTGTATTATTCATTATGTAAAGTGTATGTTTTTAATGGAAGTTTTCTTTCTATATTGATTTTTAATGTTTATTATTGAGTATATGTGTTTGATTAGACTTATTAATGTTTGAGTATGGTTAAAGACCCATTCGGGCGAATGACTCCACAAATGAAGTCATTTGCCGAATGAACACCCTAGCGAATGACTAAGTCAAGCGAATGAGTCATTCGCCGAATGACTCATTCGACTGAATTGTCCATTCGACATGGTCATTCGCCGAATGAGCTGCTTCGGCCACTCATTCGGCCGAATGACTACAGTCTATAAATACAAGTTCAAATCATTTTAAACCTAACTTCTGAGAGCCCTCCTTCTTCCCAGAGCACCTGGTGTCAAACCCTAGAAGATCTGAGCGGCCATTGATCGTCCAATTTCGATTCTCAACCCGTGGTTTTCGATTCACACTCAAACGTCCTTCCTACACCTTCGAATCACCATGGTTGCTGTTGGTTTCGATTGGAAAACCCTGGAATAGGATTCCGCACTATTCCAGAGGCTGTCGAGTAGATATCCGTTGGAATCAGATTGTTTCCGAGCTCCAAATAGGTCCTACAGAATATGACTAGTTAAAACATCAATTCCCAACTAAAACTCTCATTTTCACAGTTTTCTAATGTTTTTTGGTTTTTCAATGTAACGCTTTTTTCTCCCCCTAGAAACCTAAAACAAAAAATATTTTTGGATTTTAATAAGTAAATGAAATGCAATGGAAACTAGAAACATAAAAGCATAAACAAAATAAAGAAATGATCATTTGTTTGACTTGGTGGAAGGAATGACTTCAGTTTTCTGAAAAACACCATTAGCTGATAGCAGATACAGTAATCTGGGTTTATCAAAAGCTTTAGTATAAAGACCAGCTTTCTGGTGATCATTGTGAATTTTAACAACATCTATTAATTTCTTGTCAAAACAGTCATGTATAAGTGATATTTAATGTCGATGTGTTTTGTTTTTGAGTGCTAAATCCAGATGATTTGAGAGCAACAACTTGCAGCAACAAAGTATTCAGCTTCACATGTAGAAGCAGACACCAACATCAGCTTCTTGCACCGCCGGGTAACTAAGCGTTTTCCAAAGGATTGACACCCTGCAGATGTTGACTTGAAATCTTGCTTGCATCCACCATAGTCTGAGTCACTGTAAGTAGTAAGCACAAAGTCATCATCATTAGGATACCACAATCCTAGATCTACCCTTCAGATAATGGAAAATCCTTCTCACAGCAATGAGATGAGATACTCTTGGTTTAGATTGGTAGCGTGCACACAAGCAAGTAGCAAACATGATGTCTGGCTGAGAAGCTATGAGATACATGAAAGCTATACAGAGTAGCATCAATTAACTCCCCCTTTTCATCTGAAGTAATCCCGTGATTAATTGCCAGTGGGGTACCAATAGGTTTTGCATCTAACATACTGAACCAACTCTTTATGTCACCAACATATTTGGTTTGATGAATAAAAATCCCTGCCTCAGACTGATCCACCAGCAATCCAAGAAAGAACTTCGTCTCTCCCAAAGAGCTCACCTCAAACTTATCTTTCATAACCTTTTCAAAATCTTTGCACAGAACATCATTTGTGGATCCAAAGACGATATTATCCACATATACTTGCCAAGAGCAAATCTCCATCCTTTTCTTGAATGAACAAAGTGAAGTCAATGACACCTCTTCCGAACCCGTTCAATTTGTAGACTTGGTCACGATGTAATGGATCTTCAAACCCGGGAGGTTCATTGACATACACCGTTTCATTAATCACACCATGAAGGAATGGATTCTTGACATCCATCTGATAAACTTTGAATTTCTTGTAGGATGCATAAGCTAAGAAAATTCTCATTGCTTCAAGACGAGCTACCAGTGCAAACACTTCATTATAGTCAATCCCTTCAATCTGTCTAAAACCTTGCACCACCAGACGTGCCTTGCTTCCAACAACATTCCCATGATCATCCCTTTTGCAGTGAAGAACCCATCTAGTGCCAAACACTTTAGCGCACTTCGGTCTATTAACAAGCTGCCAAACAACAAGTTTCTTAAATTACAGCAGTTCTTCCTGCATTGCATCTACCCAAGATTCTTCCTTCAGTGCTTCTGTAATTGTTCTAGGTTCAACTTGGGAGATAAAACATGAATGTGCACAAAAGTTTACATCTCCAAAGTCAAGTATGTCAGCAAGTCCTCCTGAAGATAAATGATTACGAGTCTTAAATCCATCATTTAAATTTCCAATGATGTTCATTTGAGGGTGCATGTTGTTTATTCTGCCAACAGGATGAGCAGGAACAACAACTTGTGGATCAAGATTATTAAGATTGAGATCCTCAAGAACAAGAACTATATTGTCAATATCTAGATCTGCAGCATCTGGCTGAGAATGATGATCATCCGAGTCTGAACTGTCATCATTTGTGTGCATAGGATCTGGAACAAATGAAGGTTGCACTAGTTAATTAGGTGCATTCTGTGCATCATACATAATTTGAATTGAAACATTTTCATCATAGTACACGGAAGGCATGTTGAAGGGGTCAAATAGATCAGAATAGTTGACCATCCAATCTGGACCCTTTCTAGTGGTGGCATAATATATCATTGAACATCCACATGGTACCACTCCTCCACATTGTGAGTTGATCTGTTGCAAACCCTTTTATTTGGAGTGTTGTACCCAAGAAAATAGCCCTCTTCCACCTTTTCATAGAACTTACCTGGCTACGATTTCTTAAGCATTGTGCATGGTGCATCAAATGGTTTAAGATACTTAAGATTTGGCTTTTTGTTGTGGAGCAATTCAAAGCAAGTCTTTCCATGTCTCTTCACAATTAACACCCAGTTCAAAGTATAACAAGCATTAGCGATTGCTTCATTCTACAATTGACCTGGTAGGGAGGAGTAAGCAAACATAGTTCGAGTAGCCTAAATTAACGTTCTATTCTTTCGCTCATCAACACCATTCATTTGAGGGACATGCGGATCACTAAACTACTTTACAATTCCATGTTGATTGCCGAAAGTCTCCATGTTGTGATTCTTGAATTCTGTCCCATTTTCTATCTTGAGCATGCGAACCTTGAGCTTATAAAGTGATTCAAGTCTAGTACCAGAACTTGAATATATTCAAACGTTTCAGATTTCTACTTCATGAAAAATACCCAAGAGTATCTGGAGAACTCATCAGTGATGTTTAGACAATATTGATCTCTAGCAATGCTCTTATGGTTGACAGGACCAAACAGATCCATGTGGAGAAGCTCAAGTGGAACAGTAATTGAGTGAAATTCTTTGAGTTTGTGACTACTTGGTTTTCTTTCCCTTCTCGCATGAGATGCAGACATCAGACAATTTAAAGTTCTTTAAACGCACTCCTTCAACTAGATTTTTATGAACTAGATGATTCATCTTACGTAAACTCAAATGACCCATCTTCTTATGCCAAAGGATAGAATCTTTCTCTTTTGCCTTAGACATAAAACATGAAGTTGTAAAACATGTAGTTGAAGCTGTGGTCATATTGAGAACATACAAATCCCGCTTTCTTGGAGCTGACATCAATATCCAGTCATTATGAATTGTGATACCTTGCTTGAGAATGCAGCAGTTTGAATCATCAAATAGCACTCTGTATTTCTTGTGACAAATTTGTGATACTGAGAGAAGATTATTTTTAAGCTGCTTCACATACTTCACATTATCAAATGAAAAGTGACAATTTGAAAGCATTCCTTCTCCAGTTATGAACCCTCCTTCATCTTCTGCAAAACCTACATATCCTCTTCTAATTGGATTGACATCTGTAAGAATATATATGTCTCCATCCATGTGCCTTGATACCCATACTATCAACAATCCAAGTGCTATTCAGAGCATCATTTGGGGCAGCCTGCACATACACAAATCATTCGATGAAATTGGGAACCCAAGAGTTTACAATCTTGGGTTGACCCAATGAGTCTTGGATCTTCATTTCAATCCATTGTCCATCCAAAGTCGTTTTATCTGAAAGGTTTGAAGATTTTTCAATGTTTGGAGTTAAAGTCTCAGAGTACTTGGCCTTGCAAATAGCATTTTTGTGAAAGAATCTTCTAAGTAGACTGAGGATGGCTTGGATTGTTTGACAGATTCAATCTTTGTAGCCTGATCAAAAATTACCCTTTTACCCTTATCCTGAGACTTGACGGGATTTGGTTGCTTGGGTTTGACTTTAGATGAGTGTTTAACTGATTTGACCTCACTAGCAAAAGACAGATTGTTTTTCGATTTGGTGCATGATGTAGTCTACTCACTTGTGGGCAGAATATAGCAAGATGCCCCAATGCACCACATTCAAAACAAACTCTCCTATATTTTGAATAAAATAGTTTGGTTTTGGTTTGAAAATTTTTGTTTTGAAATATAGAAACATTGTTTCCATGCAATTCATTTGATTTTGGTTTGTAAGTTTTAAAACCCAAACCCTTTGTCCCATTGAAAACATGATTGTCAATCTTGTTGGACACCTTTTCTCCACTCTTTTGTGAAGCCTTCATAAATCCTGTAGCCTTAGAAAATTTTGAAATCAAAGAAGGTAACTTTGACTTTGATGGAATTGGGTCAACATTTTTTACACAATTTGTCTGATTCTCAATAGTAGCAGCACTCGATGATGAAGACAAGTCATCCTCACAATCAGAGACTCAATCCTAAACCACACCCTCCACAAATGATTTCTCAAAAGATAAAGAATTTTCATTTGAAGTAAAATCAATAGGATCAATTAACAATGGAGTTTTAACATAAAAAATATTTGTTTTCTTTATCATTTGGTAAATTGAAAAAACAGTTTTAAAATGGTGGAGGACAATGGTTGTACTTTACTTCATTACTCTTCCCTTTCAGATTAGTCCCATCATTGATCATGTGCTCAATGATATAAGAAGAACTCTCATAACTCATGAGCTTGCGACTCAAGGTCTCATAGTCGCACTCAAGAATTGCTTTCTTTTTGTCTCATTAATTGTGTTGAGATAAGAATTAATGGCATCTTGCTTATTAAGCACATATTGAACTCAATCTCATGCATTTGTTTGTTCAAAGATTCCATTTTTTCCTAAAAATCCTTTTCATTTGATTTTAAGATGTGATTTGCTTCAATACACTAATTGAGATCACTAATAAGAGCATCATTATGCTCTTGATATGCCAAGACCTTATTTTAAAGGTCAACAGAGTCAAAATATCTTGAATTAATTGATGGACACTCATCATATACCTGATTTACCTGAGATGACGAAGCAATATCAACCATCAAAGCAAATTGTGTGATGTGTTGATCTTTAGAATCAACATCTATTCCTCATTGAGTTTCTGAATCTGAAGAGCTTTCATCCTCTGAACCTGATGACTCATCCAATCCTGAGTTTCTTTATTTTGAATCATTCTCCACACTAGTTGAAGCTTCTTCATTGATCTCAGCAATCTATACTTTCTCATCTATTCCTTTATCCGAATTGAATATGAACTCCTAATTCTCCCCTTCATCATTCTGAACCATGATGTCATACCCCGAGTTGGCGGGCTGGATCGACTTTCCTGTCGGGCGGAAGGTTCTCGGGGCGCGATATCGTTTGATAATCATAGTGATCATATTGTTTACACGGCACATGATATAAAATTGAGAAATGCAAATATGAAATTGATATTGAATTACAAAGTTAAATTACATTGTCATGTTCATAATTTACCTAAGTAAATCCATTCGAAGGAATCATTGAGTTTTCTATCTTGTATTTCTCAAGATTTACAAAAATGATTCACCAAAATATGTCATCAAAAGTTATGCACACAAAATGTAGCTAGGTCCACTATATAAGTCCACAAGCTAATGCATCCTAAGCTTGGTGACTAAACATGTTCGTCACCTGAGAAAACACGCATTTAAACAAAGTCAACACTAGGTTGGTGATTTCATAAGTTTAGAAATTGAAAACCATTGATTTGTAACATTCACAATCACAATGACATACAAGAGTCTTGCTAAGATTTGATTCATCCGTCTCACACAATGGCCTCTCCATAGTTATATATACAAGTAATGTCTTATCCTACTAAGCATGCTTATATATAGGGCATACGAAAGGGTCGAGCCTACAACTCGCCCAGACGCCATCCCACCACATGCTCAACAGAATTCTACACCACCTGTAATGCAACTATTGATATCCATTTCTTTCTCCCATGTGTTCAACCCATTTGATTTTCACACATCCGTTTGTGTTCATTACCCAGTGTTTTATATGTAGAATAATATAGAATAATGGATTTAGTTATCAAACCGAAGTATCAATAAACCCTTCATGTTTTAAGGAAATTAGGTTAATTTAATCTTATCCTTATTATTATTCTCTCGCTTGTGGGGTTAACTGTTAGTCACAGTATAGATGTGTTAGTTAACCGACTAATATATGTTCTCCGCTTGAAGTGCATAGAACCTAAAAGGAATCCATTGCGATCCTCACGTAATCAGATCACAACACATCCGATTTACCTCTACCACTTTGATATTCCCCAATGACTTCAACGAACTACTGCCAGTATTGTGACATGAGAGAAGATCAATTCCTCAGTCTACTAGTCAATAGAATCGAAGGATGAATTACATTATCACTGCAGATTAATATCACCATGTGTCGCTTACCAGACCCTGACTTAAGTAGCCCTGTCACCGGTCATACGTTACCGGCCGAAAGATAAATACGATCAACATACCAACCCTACAAGCCGGAGGTTTGTCAAACCTATGGTACCACTATGCTATCTTCGATTTAGTCGCGTCAAACTAACTAGTCTGCGATTTGTGTGAGGGACTTACAATGATCAACTTGAATACAGGGCACATGATTGTCATGATATAATAGAGACAGTTTAATGGAACTTAATTTTTGTTGTGCTCCAGAATGTTTTTTGTTCTCAATGTTGTGTGTTATCGTCGTTTTCAACAAAGTTATATAAGAACTGGTCTTATTATACCGTGTTACTTGTTGTGAAAATGACGTTGTTATCATGAAATTACGTTATCATGATTATCATTCTTGTTTTTCCATGATTTCACCCTGTTGCCACTACAGTGATGTAAGAACTAGTCTTACTACACTTAGTTAACTCAGGTGGTGGATGATGTCATGAAGTCATATGGACATGATCATCACTCCTGTTCTCATTGATGTTTGGTTCATGTTATTCCATTGTTAATTCAGTGTAAATAACGAAGTGTCATAAGATCAAATCCTATACACTTATGATATTTTAGTTATTGGATGATATCAGGAATTTATGTTATCTTGACATCATCCTCGATATGTTGTATTGTTATAATCAAGATAAAATGAACACAATGCTACGATCTCTAGTCTTTAACATTGATGCATAAGATCTCATCTTATCATTCGATGTTAGTTCATGTAAAGGGTGATATCCCCAGTGATTGTTCCCAAGTTGTCTCAATGTTATGTAAGCTCAATGTTTTTAACAGGGTGAAATAAAATCATGTCCTATTTGACAGTGTTAATAATGCGGTGAATGATAATATCAACATGAAGTTACATTATCATGATTATCATTCTCGTTGTCTCAATATTAGAAGCTCGTTGTTATGAGATCTAGCCTTGATGTATTGTGTCATTAATTTTGATGAGAGAGTATCATGAAGTTATGTTATCATGATATTATTCCAGTCATGCTTTACATGCTCTTTCACACACAAGCACGCATAATGATATAATTAAGTAATAATATGATAATTAAGATAAAATCAATTTTATCTATATCACCTGTTGAATGAAATAGACTACTAATCTTTTAAGTAACAAAAGAGTTAGCATGTTTCTCAGCCCCGAGGGTTTAAAATCAATTATGATAAGAAAAAGGGGTGTATGAACTCACCTTGTAGTTGATGCGGTTGACTAAGAATAAACAAGAATGCACACGCTCTTTGTTGTACTTGTTGTAGTTTTCACGATCCTGTATTGATTTCACGTCATTTGTGACTTATAAGTATAAGTTATAACTGATTTGTGTGCGTGTATTTGTTAACCATAAAGTCGGCTAACACTCGTAAGTCTCAGTCATCATTCGGCCTTTGTGCTCTTGTTATGAATTATACTAGCACTTCATCAACTTAAGTTGAGTCTAGTATATAGATTTAGTTGTGGTTAGATACTTGATTTACATCTCTCTTGTATTCCTTAACCTCATTCTTGACAATTCAAAATATTTCAAGATATGATAGTTAATTATATTGTTAGGAACTTTGAACCCCAACTCAAGTTATATATATAACTTAGTTTCATAGTTTAAATCTTTACATGTAGTCTTTGTAAAACATAGTGTTTTAGATTTTGTGAAGTTCCTTAAACCCAATATTCACCACCTTTGTGATAATATATGATCTTTATTCAATCCCTATGCAGCATTCGTTATGGTTGATTTCAAGTGTGTGTTTACAAGGTTAATGATGTGGGCCGAACCAGGCCATGGGTCAACTGAATGAGCCGGACAATGTATCATGGGCCGAAGAAAAAGGTTTTGGGCTGAATGCTGGGCTTAGTACGGTTGAGATGGTGCTGTGACCGAACCAGGTGGTCGAGAGTATGGCGAGGCCGAATGGAGCATGGCTTGGCCGATTGGGTGTGTTGGCCGAGAGAATGGGACCGATCGAATAAGAGCATGGCCTTAGCCCGTATGGAGGTGGTTCGGGCGAATGGCCAGCTTCTTCTGCTGATTGAAAACCTTGCCCGTATGAAGCCTCCTTCTGACTGTGCGAATGGAAACTGTGCCGAGAGAATGGAGCCTTTCGGCCATCCTGGCCCATGCGGCTATCCCTCGGCCTTAGGTCTTTCTGCCGGCAGGTGAGGGCACATTCGGCTGCAACAACCTAGTCGGTCCCAACTCTATTTCCTTCGAGCCTTATGGTCCAATAAACAAAATGGTGCACATTCACACTTCCCCTGAAGTGTTCTTGTGTGAGGTTGCCGGGTTTTGAGGTGGTCCTAGCCGATTAGGGTTGGATCGAAACAAAGGGTTGAAAAACCCTAGAAATCGCCATTTTTGTCACACCCCCAATTTTCAACTAACGGAATCATACCGTTTGGGAGCATGACAAACCAGGATCTCAGATCATTAGACATAGCGAAGACCTCTATATGAATTTTTAAAACATACATTGGTCTTTAAAACAAAACATCAGAGTTTTCAAAAGTTGCGGAAGCGTTATAAAACCAATAACAGTTATAAATTGTAAAATACAATACAAACTTTCAAATGTTTTCAAATGTTTAACAACTAAAATGTTTGAAATGCATGCGACTCTATCTCCTAGTCCATGCCAGCTTTAACGCGCGCCTTAGCGTCCTGAGAAAACATGTAAATCAAGTCAACACAAAGGTTGGTGCATAACACAGGTTTTAAGTATTCACAACGTTCAAAACAACAGTTTGAATAACAAGATTTTAGATAACATAATCACACATGCACAGTCATGATAGCTAGTCATATAAACTATTTACATACGTGTTCGACACCGAAGCTGACGGATTGCCATGCTATAGCATGTTTTCGCCTTGCCACTATTGTCTATCACAACAATAGTAAAATTGTGTTTGGTCAGTCAAACACCTGCGTAGATCCCATCTACCAGGTGAGTTTTGTCAAACCTAATAGATCTATTTCCAACTACCACGCTTTGCATTACAGCAAACTAAACGGTTCGAGGTGTGTAAGGACTTTCAAGTTGATAGGTTTTCACATAATGTAAACATCTAACTCATGCAAGTGATATGTATCTAAAAACAGTTTGTTGCACATGTTTTCTCCCCCAAAACAGTTTAAAATAAGAAAGGGGCCGTGTACGCACCTTTGATAATAGCAGAATGATTAACTATGTGAGTTCGTGTAGAAAATCCTCTTACGAAGGATCTGTGTTTAAACAATAACACTGTGTTATTCGAATAGTCGTTTTGTGCTTGGAATCACATACGTGTCAACACACGTATGTTAAAGTGTTAAGAAAATGCATACAAAAGTACGCGTGCTTTCGAAATCGTTTAAATAAAATTACATACGATTTTATTTAATTAAACGTAATTATACGCGATTTCGTTTTCGTGATAAAATATAAATTTTATCATTTCAAAGTGTCCGTATTCCTGTTACGGTTCCAACGCAACTTGAACGGATCGAAACGGAGTTCAAACGAATAAGTTATGGGCAAAACACTAAAATAACCTTAAAATCCTAAAAATTGTTGGGGCCGGGTTCGAACCCGTGACCCCCCATCCACCGCACACACCACCTACCAACTCATCTATGCCCAATTTTGTTAACAAACTGATTTTAAATTTGTTTTAACCATCAATAACACTGAATCCCTTTGTTTAATTATAGCCGAAGAAACATGAATTCAATTGAGCCCCAATTCGGTTTCAATCAAGCTTGTAATCATGGGGTTATGCTTCTAAGGACTTAAACGAATTTATACAAAGATTCAATTTGAAAAATCCTCAACCCATGATCACGTATTCGGTTATACATGTCTCGAAAATGAGTTCACAAAACCCACACTTAATTCGATTCAATTCGTTTAAATTGGTCTAAGGAATCACAAGACTTTCATTTAAGTATAGATTTCGAACTCCTCTGAGTTCGTTAATTTGAATTTCCTATTCGATTGTACTTAAACTCCCAAATCCGTTTAGACTTAGAACCCTAGTTATAGAACCCCATTAATTCGATGTTATAATCCGAAATTGTCTGAGGTCTATCCTTAATCGATGCCTTCTGAAACTACCTACATACTTTAATTTGATTATTCAACTCATTTGCTATGAAATCCCCAAATCGGTTTCTTAACATGAACCCTAGTATCGAAATCCTAGCATTCAATGTTTCCTATTGAAATTGTTATAAGAATCAGTTTGATCGGAACTTTATGAAAGTTATCATATCATTTAATTTCATTTTTATACTCATCCCGATCGAAATCCCCAAATCGGATCATATTAAGAACCCTAGAAATCAAACGCTATTAATTCGTTGTTATAAATCCAAATTGACTTATGTTTAGCCTTAATCGGCCATTTTAGGATGTGTTGTAATGATTACATACCTGATTTGATATCGAATTGATGCACTTCGAATTGTGGTGGAGTTTCGGTCGACCCCCGATTGGTTTCTTCAACCCCGAACTCTTTGCTTCGAATTGTTATATGGAAAAGCTTCTGATAGTGCCGATTATATGTTCTGGGAGTTCAATTTTGATAGATGTAATCGAATTGGATGATTTTGCTATTGAATAGCCACGGTTTTAATAGTTAGAAACGGTTTTCAATTTAATTCGATGATTTCTGATCCCATAACGTATAATAACCATTAATCATCATCAATGTGATGATTTAAGTTGATTAATTTCAGTAATAACGGATCATGAAATGCTATTCGAATTCCCAATCATTTTTAGGCCGAATTTTGACTTTCAAAGTCAACATTTTTGCATTTTACTCAAATTACAACCTAAATCCTTGAAATTGTGATAATTATAGGTTGTTTTGTTCAATTCCAACCCTCGTAGTTGTTTTTGTTCGAATTCACAACATTTCGGTTAGTAAAGTTGAACCTAAAATCGCAAATTGTCACAAATCAGACTTCTTAGAACATTGTTGGGCTTAATTAACCTAATTGGGCTCTGATACCAATCTGTCACACCCCCAAATTTCAACTAACGGAATCACACCGTTTGGGAGCATGACAAACCAGGATCTCAGATCATTAGACATAGCGAAGACCTCTATATGAATTTCAAAACATACGTTGGTCTTTAAAACATAACATTCAGAGTTTACAAAAAGTTGCGGAAGCGTTTAAAAACCATAAACAGTTGTAAAGTAAACATTACAAACCAAAGTACTTAAATATTCAAATGTTCAAATTCAAATTCAAATTCAAAGTGTTTATAATGCATGAGACTCTATCTTCCTAGTCCATGCCAGCTTTAACGCGCGCCTTAGCGTCCTGAGAAAACATGCAAATCAAGTCAACACAAAGGTTGGTGCATAACACAGGTTTTAAATAATCATAGTGTTCAAAACAGCAGTTTGAATAACAAGTTGGTAGATAACATAATCACAAATGCACAGTCATGATAGCTAGTCATATAAACTATTTACATACGTGTTCGACACCGAAGCTGACGGATTGCCATGCTATAGCATGTTTTCGCCTTGCCACTATTGTCTATCACAACAATAGTAAAATTGTGTTTGGTCAGTCAAACACCTGCGTAGATCCCATCTACCAGGTGAGGTTTGTCAAACCTAATAGATCTATTTCCAACTACCACGCTTTGCATTACAGCAAACTAAACGGTTCGAGGTGTGTAAGGACTTTCAAGTTGATATGTTTTCACATAATGTAAACAGCTAACTCATGCAAGTGATATGTATCTAAAAACAGTTTGTTGCACATGTTTTCTCCCCCAAAACAGTTTAAAATAAGAAAGGGGTCGTGTACGCACCTTTGATAATTGCAGAATGATCACACACTAAAAGCTCGTGTAAGAAATCCTCCTACGAAGAATCTGTGTTTAAACAATAACCTAATGTTATTCGAATAATCGTTTTGTGCTTGAAATCACATACGTGTCAACACACGTATGTTAAAGTGTTAAGAAAGTGCGTATGTAAGTACGCGTGCTTTTGAAATCGATTAAATAAAATCATATTTGATTTTATTCAATTAATCGTAATTATACGCGATTTCGTGTTCGGATTAAAATACGAATTTTATCATCCTAACACGTTCGTATTCTCGTTACGGTTCCAACGCAACTTGAACGGGTTAAAACGGAGTTAAGATGATCAATTTATGAGTTAAAACCCAAAAATATGTTTTAAACTTAAAAACTGGTAAGGGTCGGGTTCGAACCCGCGACCCCCACCTCTTTGCAAACCCACACCACCATCTCCTCTAGTCCAAATTTCATTGATAGCATATGGTTTTTAATTCTTTTAAGCCCAATCGGCCCATTAACCTATTGTTATATTTAACCAATGCGTATGGGTTCCAATTGACCCGAAATTTGAACCTAATCCGATCCCTAACCATAGGGTTTCTACTCCTGAGATCCAATCGACTCTAATAATGGTTTTAATTCGAAAGTGAACTAGTATAACTCGCTTATTTGGTTATGTAAACAATCGAATTGAGTTCATCCCTTTCCCAATCGATTTGCTTAAATTCTCAAATGATAATCAGAAAATCTATAGGGTTTTCATTGCAACAGAGATTTCGAACCTTTCTAATTAATTAATTTCGATAATCGTATCAGTTTGCTTCAAAACTCACAAACGTATTCATCTTATGCACCCTAATAATCGAAACCTAACAATTCGTTGCTTATTGATCAAATTAACTTAGGGATATCATTATATGAAACATCACGAAGTTACCCGTATGATTTAATTTGATTCTAATTTACATTTTCTAAAAATCCCCCAAAATGTTCTAGACGATGAGCCCTAGAATTAGAATTCGATCAATTCGATATTACTAAATAAAATTGATTCATGGGTTAACTTAATCGAACCCTTCTGAGACTATACATAATCATCAATTTGATTTTAATACTCATTAAGGTGAAAACCCCCAAAACGGTTTATAATAAGAACCCTAGGATCGAACCCTCATAATTCGTAATTCTTTGATGAAATTGACATGACATCAACCTTAATCGAACTCCTCTGAACCTATCCATGCTATTTAATTTGATTTTCAAACCAGTTAAATCAACAACCCCCAAAACAACTTTATTACGAGCCCTAATTACTTGAACCCTATCAATTCGATGTTAGCCGCTGAAATTGATTTAGGATAACCCTTAGTCGGCCATGTCAGAAGATGTAGGAATGAATTCTTACCTGAATTGATGTAGAATTGATATAGTTCACTTTGTGTGTTGGTGTTCGGCCGACTCTAGATCAAAATCCCTTATCTCCCGCTTGTTTCTTCGAATTTCAGTGTGCAAATGGGTCTAATGAAGCCGATGATGGGTTCTGTACTCTCAATTGGGGTGATCTAAATCGAATTGTATAACTTGTATACATAACATGGACGGTTACACTTGTAAACATAATGGGAGTTTTAATCCGGGACCTTTAGCTTCCAATAACTGACAATATCGTTTAATCATCATCATTGACTATTAATTTGATGATTTATTCACTTACTTGTAACCGATTTAAGGTGAATTTTCGAATTCCCAATCATTTTGGCTAAAGTTTGACTTTCAAAGGTCAAAATTCCCAATTTTATGTAATCACAATTGTGATACTTATGTTTTAATGTTTCTAAACCCATTTTGTTTAATTCTAAACCTTTAAAGTTTAGTCTCCTATGATTTCCTTAATTTTTCGGCTAACAAAACTAAACCAAATTCCCAATTTGACACGAATTGAGCCAATTGGGACATTATTGGGCTAGGTTAACCCAATTAGGCCTTGTAAATACCATTGGGCCTAATTTAAACTCATTGGGCCTCCCTGGGCCTTGTTGGGCCTTACTGGGCCTTCCCTTTGGCCTATTGGGCCTACATTGGCTCTGTTGGGCCTACATTTGTCCTGTTGGGCCCACATTATCACCATCTCCCGTTAACAAGGTTAGTGTAAAAAGTCGGATTGTCACATTAACCTTACTGGGCCTTCCTAAACCTCATTGGGCCTCCCTGGCCTTATTGGGCCTTACTGAGCCTACTTTGTTTACATTGGGCCTCATTTGACCCTATTGGGCCTTACTGAACTTTGTTGGGCCTTCATAGACTTCAGTGGACCTGATTTGTCTTGTTGGGTCTTCCTTGACTTTACTGGATCTTCTTTGGCTTTACTGGGCCTTCATTGGCCTTGTTGGGCTTGTTGGGCCTTCATTGGTCTTATTGGCCTACGAAGGTTAACAAGGTTAACTTGAAAAGTCGGATTGTCACATCATCCCCTTGTTGAAGGAATTTTCGTCCCGAAAATTAGTAAGTGTTAGGAGTAGTTAGGAAACTACTTACGAGTTTAAATCGTACGTGTTAGTGTGATTTGATCATTCTGTGTGCTTGTGTGTACTCCCACACAACATCACAACTCAATTGTGATTGTTCAATGTGATTGTTTGCGTGTACACTATTTAGTTCACCTAACTGTGACTGTTTGTGTTTGATCATACTGTGTTGTGTAACCTCACACATAGTGAGTGTCTGAAACTGTTTGTACTATGTAACCCCGCACATAGCAAAATGTGTGTTGTGTAACCTCACACATAGTGAGTGTCTATAACCGTTTGTACTATGCAACCCCGCACATAGTAAAATGTGTGTAACCAATCATGTATGTACTACCATAACATGTAACATATGAAATGTAGCACATAAAACATATAGAATGTAATGTAGCACAAATGTTTGTAACAAAATCAATTGAATAAATAAAATGTTTGTGCTTACAGTTTGAAATTTGTAGTGTTGATGTGTGAAAGCATCACGTCATCCCCTTGTTGCAGGAAATTTCGTCCCGAAATTTAACGTGCGCTCTCAGCGTTAGCAGTAGCTGTTTTGAATAGATGAGTATATTTCTTCATCATTTGATCTTCCCGTTCCCATGTGAATTCAGGACCACGTCTTGAATTCCATCGGACTTTGACTATCGGAATCTTGCTTTGCTTCAGTTGTTTGACCTCCCGGTCCATGATTTCAGCTGGTTCTTCAATGAATCGCAACTGTTCATCTACTTGTATTTCTTCCAACGGTACAATCAATGTCTCGTCAGAAAGACATTTCTTTAAGTTCGACACATGAAACACATCATGAACTCCACTGAGTTCATCCGGTAACTTGAGTTGATACGCAACCGGACCAATCCTTTTCAGAATCTCAAAAGGTCCTACGTAACGTGGACTAAGCTTTCCGCGCTTGCCGAATCGTATCACACCTTTCCAAGGTGATACTTTTAGAAGAACTCGATCTCCTACTTGAAATTCCAACGGTTTGCGACGCTTGTCTGCATAACTCTTCTGTCGATCCCGAGCCGCTGCCATACGGTTCCGGATTTGAACTATCTTCTCTGTCGTCTCGTGCACCAGTTCAGGACCTGTTAACTGACTGTCACAAATTTCAGCCCAGCAAACTGGTGAGCGACATTTGCAACCATACAAAGCTTCAAACGGTGCTGCTTGAATACTTGTATGATAACTATTATTGTAAGAGAATTCCACCAACGGTAAATGATTCTCCCAGCTATCACCAAAGTCAATTACACAAGCTCGTAACATATCCTCGAGCGTTTGAATCGTTCGTTCACTTTGACCGTCGGTCTGTGGATGATAGGCGGTACTCATATCCAAGCGAGTCCCTAATGACTTATGAAGAGATTTCCAAAAGTTAGAAGTAAATCGAGCATCCCGGTCTGATATGATAGAGATTGGCACGCCATGCCGTGCGACTACTTCCTTGATGTAAATTCGAGTCAGTTTCTCCATCTTATCAGTTTCCTTGATTGCTAAGAAATGTGCAGATTTCGTTAATCGATCGACAATTACCCATATCGTATCACAACCACTCGGTGTACGGGGTAACTTAGTAATGAAATCCATCGAAATCTGTTCCCATTTCCACATCGGTATCTCTGGTTGCTGCAGTAAACCAGATGGCTTCTGATATTCAACTTTGACTTTCGAACAAGTCAAACATTTGCTAACGTACTTAGCAATATCAGCTTTCATGTGAGGCCACCAATACAGTGCCTTCAAGTCATGATACATCTTGTCTGATCCCGGATGGACTGAATATCTGGACTTGTGTGCTTCGTCCATCACGAGTTCCCTTAAACCTCCATATAAAGGTATCCGCATTCGATCAATGAAATAACGAATTCCATCAGGTTTAACATTCAATTGTTCTTCAATTCCTCGTAAAGATTCCGGTACTAAGTTTTCCGTTTTCAAAGCCTCAATCTGAGCACTGTGCACCTTGTCAGGTAAGTCAGTATGTATTGTCATCATAAGTGCACGAACCCGTCTTGTTCCTGTTGTGTCTTTTCTGCTCAGAGCGTCAGCTACTACATTAGCTTTTCCCGGGTGATACTTAATCGCACACTCATAATCGTTCAACAACTCAACGCATCGTCGTTGTCTCATATTGAGTTCCTTCTGATCAAAGATATGATGCAAACTCTTATGATCAGTATAAATAGTACACTTAGTTCCATACAGATAATGCCTCCAAATTTTCAAAGCAAAAACCACTGCCCCTAACTCCAAGTCATGAGTAGTGTAATTCTTTTCGTGCGTTCGTAGTTGTCTGGAAGCATAAGCGATCACTTTATCACGTTGCATCAACACACATCCCAATCCCTGTGCAGATGCATCACAATACACCACGAAGTCTTCCGTACCTTCCGGTAAGGACAGAATCGGTGCGCTGCAAAGCTTCTGTTTCAATAACTGGAACGCAGTTTCCTGTTTATCCGTCCAGTTATACTTTGTTCCCCTGTGCGTAAGAGCTGTAAGTGGTTGAGCGATCTTTGAGAATCCCTCAATAAATTGTCGGTAGTAACCCGCCAAACCAAGGAATTGTCGTACCTCGGTAGGTGTTTTTGGCGCTTCCCAATTCTTAATAGCTTCAATCTTCGCTGGATCAACATGTATGCCCTTTTCGTTGACTATATGACCCAAGAATTGTACTTCTCGCATCCAGAAATCACATTTCGAGAATTTAGCGTACAATTGTTCCTGTTTCAGTAATTCCAATAGTAATCGAAGATGTTCGGCGTGCTCCTCCTCAGACTGTGAATAGATGAGAATGTCATCAATGAAAACAATGACAAACTTATCAAGATAAGGTTTACAAACACGATTCATAAGATCCATGAATACAGCTGGAGCGTTTGTCAACCCAAATGGCATGACCAAGAACTCATAATGGCCATAGCGTGTCCTGAATGTTGTCTTCGGGATATCCTCCTCCTGAAATCTTAATTGATGATAACCCGACCTGAGATCAATCTTCGAGTAGTAACTCGAACCTTGCAATTGATCAAACAGATCGTCAATTCTGGGTAACGGATACCGGTTCTTGATAGTAACCTTATTCAATTCCCGATAATCGATACACATACGGAAGGTTCCGTCCTTCTTCTTTACAAACAATACTGGAGCTCCCCATGGTGAAAAACTAGGTCGTATGAAACCCTTATCCAACAATTCTTGCAATTGTGTAGATAACTCTTGCATTTCTGACGGTGCAAGTCGATAAGGCGCCCTAGCTATCGGTGCTGCATCTGGTGTAAGATCGATTCGGAATTCCACCTGTCTGATAGACGGTAATCTCGGCAAGTCTTCTGGAAATACCTCTGGAAACTCACAAACTACAGGTATATCTTCAAGCTTCTTCTCAACTACCGGCTTTTCAGTTATAAGTGCTATAACTGCCGTATGACCTTTCCGCAGACATTTGTGTGCTTTCATACAAGATATGAGACGCAGTGGCGTACTGCTCTTCTCGCCTTGTACATATAATGTTTCTCCCTGCGGAAGAGGTATGCGAACAATCTTTTCATGGCATACGATTTCAGCCTGGTTCTTGGACAACCAGTCCATGCCAATGACTACATCAAAACTGCCTAAGGCAATAGGCATCAGATCAATCTCTAATGTCTGACCCATCAAATCAAGAATACATCCCTTAAAAATGTTTTCTACTACAATCAACTTACCATCAGCTAATTCCACAGTGTATGGACTATCTAAGGCGGTGGGACTAACATTTAGCAACTTAGCAAGTGAACTAGATACAAAGCTCCGATCGGCACCGGTGTCAAATAACATAGAGGCATAGTGATTATTTAAGAGGAACGTACCCGTAACAATGTTGGGATCCTCCCGCGCTTGACGTCCTCCTATCACAAACGCCCTGCCTCTAGCACCATTGTTGTTGTTGTTGTTGTTGGTGCCATTGCCATTACCGTTGCCATTTCCATTTCCATTGCCATTATTGTCCCCGCCTTTCTTGAGTTGTGGGCAATCCTTCTTGAAGTGTCCCGTCTTGCCACACTCATAATAACCCTTCTGTGCGTTGTTCTGGTTATTATTCTGGTTGTTGTGGTTGTTCTGCAGCTCCCCGCGACAATCCTTAGCCGCATGCCCAATCTTGCCACACCTCTGGCACTTAGCTCTTTCACATTGATTACCTGCATGATGGTAACCACACTTGTTGCACTTGGGGTGTTTCCCAATATAACCCCCCGACGATGATGATTGCTGACCACTGCTTGAACCATGATAAGACTTGTTTGAGTCTTGTTTCCGGTTTTGCTGATATGATTGTTGGTTGTTACCCTTGAAGTTGTTACTCTCCCACTTTCTCTTATGATCTCCCACCTTGGTAGCAGATGTTCGTTTGGGCAGAGTCCCCTGCAACACTGCCTGGTCAGTAAGCTGATGCGCTAAACGAACAGCTTGTTGGATGGTGGTGGGATTTGCTGAAGTCACCAACCCTTGAATCTGAGGCACTAGTCCTCCAATGTACCTTTCAATCCACTTACTGGCTGGAGTAGCCATGTGTGGTAGCAGTCTGGCCAACTCGTGTGACCTGGTTGTGTACTCTTCAATATTTGACCCCTCCATCTTGAGGTGCCAATATTCCTCTTCCAACTTCTGCATTTCACTGCGAGGACAGTACTCCTCTTGCAGTAAAGTTTTGAAGTCATTCCATGTTAAGGCATTTGCCTCTCCCAACCCCAGAGTCTGGACATTTGAGTTCCACCAAGTTAGTGCTGGACCCTCTAATGTTCCCGTAGCAAATTTCACCTTGCTTTCGTTAGGGCAGTTGCACATTTCGAATACAGACTCAGCCTTTTCAATCCACCGAAGGAGTCCAATGGCCCCCTCCGACCCTTTGAAATTGTGAGGTTTACAGTCCAAGAACATCTTGAACGTGCAGACTTGTGGGTTAATCAATCCCCCAGCTGGACCCTGTGGCCCTGTGTTGTGAGTCTGAGCATACTGTGCGATTGCCTCTGCAACTCTGTTGTTGATTAGCTCATTGAGCTCAGCAACAGTCATATGTACGTTTCCCTCAGCCATTAGTTTCCTATTTACAAGAAGTGTTAGCACGAAGTCAAAATCTAATGTGACATGTGTAAGTAAAACAACAAACACAACATGTAATATAAATCAACACAACTGTTGAAAATAAATAATAATTCTTCCATAAATAGAAACTTTCTTTGAGTACAATACTTTTTGAAATGAAACATACTTTTCAAACTACTAATGTAGGAACACAACCCGTTCCTAATAAGTTTAAACAAAACAAGAAAGAAAAGAAAAACAATCAATCGTCCTCAACAGTGGATTCAGGATCGGACTCAACAACTGGTGCTGGTTCCTCCTCCTCATCCTCATCCTGTTCCTCATTCTCAGAGGCCACTAAATCCTCCAAAGCTTCAACCCTGCCTGCCAAGATCTCCTCTCGGTTCTTTGACTCTTCTAGACGACCAATCAAATTGATCATCTCATCCCGCATATCGTGAACAAGATGGGTAAGATCATCCTGCCTCTCAATAGCATCCCATAACTCCTGAGATCTCTGTGCTATCCTATCTTCTGCTACCTCAAGATCCTCGCGCAATTTGGCGATCTCCTCGGCGTCCGTCCTTTGCCTCTTAGGCTCAGGAGCATCTAGTACTGGTGGTGGATGTGTAGAAGGTCCCTCAGCAGGGATCTGCTGAGTGCCATCCTCTGACTCCTCCTCCGGATCTTCATCCGGGTCCTCATCTGGATCCTCCTCTGGATCCTCGTCCGGATCCTCGTCTGGATCCTCCTCCGGATCCTCCTCTGGATCGGAGTCATCCATCTCATACGGTGGAGGTGATGGAATAGGTGGTGGTGGTGATGACGGTGGTGCTGGAACTATCGGTTCCTCGTCCTCGGAATCATCAATATAGATATAGGGAACTGATGATGATGCCATGCCTGTTACATAATACCATATGTAAGTGCAATGCCATAGAATGTGTAAGCAAATCAATTACATAATGTCATATGTAATTCTAAGCAGTATGTGTAAACAGATGTGTCTAATGTCTAACAGTCATAGTCTAGGCCTACAAATGCAAACCTAGTTTGCTATAACCAATGTCTCTGATACCAATCTGTCACACCCCCAATTTTCAACTAACGGAATCATACCGTTTGGGAGCATGACAAACCAGGATCTCAGATCATTAGACATAGCGAAGACCTCTATATGAATTTTTAAAACATACATTGGTCTTTAAAACAAAACATCAGAGTTTTCAAAAGTTGCGGAAGCGTTATAAAACCAATAACAGTTATAAATTGTAAAATACAATTCAAACTTTCAAATGTTTTCAAATGTTTAACAACTAAAATGTTTGAAATGCATGCGACTCTATCTCCTAGTCCATGCCAGCTTTAACGCGCGCCTTAGCGTCCTGAGAAAACATGTAAATCAAGTCAACACAAAGGTTGGTGCACAACACAGGTTTTAAGTATTCACAACGTTCAAAACAACAGTTTGAATAACAAGATTGTAGATAACATAATCACATATGCACAGTCATGATAGCTAGTCATATAAACTATTTACATACGTGTTCGACACCGAAGCTGACGGATTGCCATGCTATAGCATGTTTTCGCCTTGCCACTATTGTCTATCACAACAATAGTAAAATTGTGTTTGGTCAGCCAAACACCTGCGTAGATCCCATCTACCAGGTGAGGTTTGTCAAACCTAATAGATCTATTTCCAACTACCACGCTTTGCATTACAGCAAACTAAACGGTTCGAGGTGTGTAAGGACTTTCAAGTTGATATGTTTTCACATAATGTAAACAGCTAACTCATGCAAGTGATATGTATCTAAAAACAGTTTGTTGCACATGTTTTCTCCCCCAAAACAGTTTAAAATAAGAAAGGGGCCGTGTACGCACCTTTGATAATAGCAGAATGATTAACTATGTGAGTTCGTGTAGAAAATCCTCTTACGAAGGATCTGTGTTTAAACAATAACACTGTGTTATTCGAATAGTCGTTTTGTGCTTGGAATCACATACGTGTCAACACACGTATGTTAAAGTGTTAAGAAAATGCATACAAAAGTACGCGTGCTTTCGAAATCGTTTAAATAAAATTACAAACGATTTTATTTAATTAAACGTAATTATACGCGATTTCGTTTTCGTGATAAAATATAAATTTTATCATTTCAAAGTGTCCGTATTCCTGTTACGGTTCCAACGCAACTTGAACGGATCGAAACGGAGTTCAAACGAATAAGTTATGGGCAAAACACTAAAATAACCTTAAAATCCTAAAAATTGTTGGGGCCGGGTTTGAACCCGTGACCCCCCATCCACCACACACACCACCTACCAACTCATCTATGCCCAATTTTGTTAACAAACTGATTTTAAATTTGTTTTAACCATCAATAACACTGAATCCCTTTGTTTAATTATAGCCGAAGCAACATGAATTCAATTGAGCCCCAATTCGGTTTCAATCAAGCTTGTGATCATGGGGTTATGCTTCTAAGGACTTAAAATAATTTATACAAAGATTCAATTTGAAAAATCCTCAACCCATATTCACGTATTCGGTTATACATGTCTCGAAAATGAGTTCACAAAACCCACACTTAATTCGATTCAATTCGTTTAAATTGGTCTAAGGAATCACAAGACTTTCATTTAAGTATAGATTTCGAACTCCTCTGAGTTCGTTAATTTGAATTTCCTATTCGATTGTACTTAAACTCCCAAATCCGTTTAGACTTAGAACCCTAGTTATAGAACCCCATTAATTCGATGTTATAATCCGAAATTGTCTGAGGTCTATCCTTAATCGATGCCTTCTGAAACTACCTACATACTTTAATTTGATTATTCAACTCATTTGCTATGAAATCCCCAAATCGGTTTCTTAACATGAACCCTAGTATCGAAATCCTAGCATTCAATGTTTCCTATTGAAATTGTTATAAGAATCAGTTTGATCGGAACTTTATGAAAGTTATCATATCATTTAATTTCATTTTTATACTCATCCCGATCGAAATCCCCAAATCGGATCATATTAAGAACCCTAGAAATCAAATGCTATTAATTCGTTGTTATAAATCCAAATTGACTTATGTTTAACCTTAATCGGCCATTTTAGGATGTGTTGTAATGATTACATACCTGATTTGATATCGAATTGATGCACTTCGAATTGTGGTGGAGTTTCGGTCGACCCCCGATTGGTTTCTTCAACCCCGAACTCTTTTCTTCGAATTGTTATATGGAAAAGCTTCTGATAGTGCCGATTATATGTTCTGGGAGTTCAATTTTGATAGATGTAATCGAATTGGGTGATTTTGCTATTGAATAGCCACGGTTTTAATAGTTAGAAACGGTTTTCAATTTAATTCGATGATTTCTGATCCCATAACGTATAATTACCATTAATCATCATCAATGTGATGATTTAAGTTGATTAATTTCAGTAATAACGGATCATGAAATGCTATTCGAATTCCCAATCATTTTTAGGCCGAATTTTGACTTTCAAAGTCAACATTTTTGCATTTTACTCAAATTACAACCTAAATCCTTGAAATTGTGATAATTATAGGTTGTTTTGTTCAATTCCAACCCTCGTAGTTGTTTTTGTTCGAATTCACAACATTTCGGTTAGTAAAGTTGAACCTAAAATCGCAAATTGTCACAAATCAGACTTCTTAGAACATTGTTGGGCTTAATTAACCTAATTGGGCCTATCTTAACCTTACTGGGCCTTCCTAAACCTCATTGGGCCTCCCTGGCCTTATTGGGCCTTACTGAGCCTACTTTGTTTACATTGGGCCTCATTTGACCCTATTGGGCCTTACTGAACTTTGTTGGGCCTTCATAGACTTCAGTGGACCTGATTTGTCTTGTTGGGTCTTCCTTGACTTTACTGGATCTTCTTTGGCTTTACTGGGCCTTCATTGGCCTTGTTGGGCTTGTTGGGCCTTCATTGGTCTTATTGGCCTACGAAGGTTAACAAGGTTAACTTGAAAAGTTGGATTGTCACAATTTCTAGCTTAGATTTACTTCGATTCAATGGTTTCTTGAACATATCCTTTGTACTTTCGTGTAGAGGAGATCAAGAGCTTCGATTAGGCTCAAAGATGGAGTGATTTGGTCAAGAAATGAAGGAGTTCTTGGTGTTTGAAGTTTGAAAATTTTAGAGAGAGGGAGAACCGGGATTAGGGTTTAGAGAGAGAGAGTGGGGGAGATAAATGGGGAAGATGAACTCTTGTAGGGTATTTATTCCCCGAGGGTGTTCGGGTTCGTTTCGCTTGCTTGGTTTTCGTTTTCGTTACATTTCCGGAACGTAACACACGTGTTTTACGGTTACGCGACAACTAATTACACGTGGAATTTATTTTGTTTGAATTGTTTTGATGAGTTTCAAAATTGTAAAACGTAAATTAATAAATTTACCTATTTTTACTGTCTCGATCGCGACTCGTCCATTAAACCTTGTTATTTGGTTTCGAATCGAAAATCACTTGTTGTTTTATTAAATTAAGGTTATAAGTTAGGGTTTAGGAGCTAATTTCCTAGATTATATTATTTTTATCTTATTTAATAAATTTTAACATTCGAGATCGTTTGTTTTCGACGTTTCGTCAGAAAATGTCACTTACGTGCGTTTTCGTACAGAGCGCTAGCTGTACGAATACGATCGTACGTTTCACTTTCTGATTTGGTTTTCTACTTATCAGTTATCATTGAGAACGTTAAACACTTAGATATGTTTGTGTCAATCTTCACCCACGCAAACACGCTGTCGGTTTATTATTTGTATACGATACTGAGTCATTGTTTTGCATTGGACATTCTCACAGAGGACTCAATTAACACCCTGATTGCACATAATCACACTTGTTTGCTCATAGAATTTTTGGCCATCTAATTTCTGTCATTTATGAAAATCAGATCGCAACCGAAATGTTTTCATTATTTGTTCTCACATTGTTGCTTCATTTGAGTTGTTATATTTAATGTATTTAAGTTTCACCTAAACACATACATCTGTTATTCACCTTCTAATTGCAGTATATTTATATTTCAATTCTCATTGAAATATTCACAGCTGTTAATTGTTTCCACTGGTTTATTGTCACTTACTGTTCATCACAAAATGTTCACACATAGTATAGGTGTAAGTACACACACCGTACGGATTTGCCGCACGATCAGGTACCAGTTGTCACATTCTCCCCTTATTAAAGAAATTTCGTCCCAAAATTTAAGCACTATTGCCGGGTACTACTTTTTCTATATACAGGTGGAGCTATTTTGACATTATGCTTTCCTTATGCTCCCAAATTTAACTTCGGGTTGCGTTTAAGGTTCCATCGAACCTTTGCAATGGATTACAACTTCGTTTTCAGTCTCATGACGGTACGCCCCGTAACTTCCAAGGTTCCTTGTTAAAGTGTTGTTCCCTGATAATTTATGTCTCCTCAACGAGTATAAACTTTGTGTATATATATAATAAGTGAGCTGATCTGATTCAACCGTTTATGGTGACCCAATAAACATCAGATTTGTTGAAAGTGTGAGGTAGCCAGGCGTTGAAAACCCATAGCTATTCGTGAACACTTCCATTGTGCTATCTTGAGTTGTTCCAACAACTTTAGAGGTTCTAGTGTTCTTCTTAAACATGCGATGTTCCAATGTGAATACCTTCACATTCATTCAGGATTTATGTTTCTCGATTGCCTGGACCATCCTTTTCGAATTGCGATTGACCTTGCAGTTCCTGTAATTTTCGAAGAATTTCTGCAACTACTGCAAAGTTTATGAATTTACTGACTATTCTAGTTAGAAGATCGAGGTCTTCTGGTAACTCATAGCATGGTTTTAATTGTATATGATCTATTTGAGCGGTCCCTATCACAATTCCTTAATGTCCTGAGAATTGTGAGCGTACTTGATCATGCAGGTGTTATACACTCGCATGTTTTAGTATCTATTAGGAGTATGGAATGAAAGCTTGGTGATTTTACCATAGCTATTAATTCTTACTCCCTTAAGATATCTCATGTTGTTCTCGCATCTTTAGATTTCGGTTGCTCGATCTCGACTTCTAGATCACTTATAGCATGTCTTAGATCATGCATGTATGACCTTATTCCTGACACATTACCCGTAGGTCTGTTTCTACCCTAAAGTAAGGTAGCTTTGTCATGATTAGGGTAAAGATTTACCTATGAGGTAAACCCAGGCATCTCTCGAAGTGTGACACACAACAACCCTTTTTCTACTCAAGTGTCTTTTGTCTTAGTTGATCTCAATGTAATCTCTTTTCCACATGTTACTTCTCATTGTGTTTGTTACATCGGGAGATGTCCCACATTACCCATTCCAGGATTCTAGCAATTTGCTGACTTGATTCAGATAATGCCGAGTTACCCTTTTATGACTACCCATACATTTAATCCATCATGATCACATCATGTGAATTTCATTAACTCCATCAAATGATATAGTCCTAGAGTTCTTGTACCAAATCTCTAATACATTATTGTTTTAACTACTAGACGTTCTTTTAATAAGAGTGCCTAGGGTCTTGATCCTAATATTATCTAAGACTTGTTGGTTAGTGTTAAGTCTTCTCTATAGTAAATGTAAGCGAATAACTATCTCATCGTAGTTATTCATGATGATCCTCATTTCTCATTTGTCACAACTAAACTTATTGATCTGAGGACGAACTGGTTATGATCTCAGTAATGTTCCATGATACCCTTCTTCTAAATATGAATAGGACTAGGGTTCTAAGATATATTAAATTCTGATTCAGTTAAGTCCTAGGCTTGACCTTACAATATATCCACTCAATTTAGTATCCTTACCACTTGTAAAGTGATAATCCTTTTATAAATCTAGAATGGATATTATACTAGTCATATGGTTGTTATGGAACTCTGTCTGATGTGTAAGGAAAATTACTGGCAAAAATCCCGAGGACTATATCAGTAACTTTCCTTCATATTCATGACTAGGTCATTTAAGAATAACCTAACCTCAATTGGTTTAATAATTCCCTACTATGTTCTCTGAATCTATCTGTTCTGGAGTAATGGTTCTCAATTCAAGCATGTGTAATAATTATACTAACTTCTATTATCTAATTGGCACCTAATTAATCTATAGTTTCCTTAAATTATTTTACTAACTACACATGATATATATAATTATAACATTATACATAACTCCATTACACAAGATTAAAATGACATACCTTCGAAGTCACCTGACTCCGAGTGTACATCTGGCACTGGTAGAGGGAGTAGTTCCTCGGTGGTGGTTGGTGCGGTTGGAACTGTTGAAGCTGTTGGAGGCTCCCTCCTAGGGCAGTCTCTTGCGAAATGTCCAAGTATTCCGCAGGTGTAGTAGTGGTGGTTGTGTTAAGAGGAAGTAGAGGTACTTGCTCTCTGATTTTGATTCTGTGTTGGAGGGTTTCGATACTCCGAATCGAGTGTCCCTTCTTTCCACAGTTCAGACAATGGTTGCATGATTTGTTCCGAGCATGATACAACCCACATTCGTGACACTGGAAGAACACACCAGCACGAGCCGACCCCGCTGCGTATTTGCAATGTGTAACCCAGTGCCCCATCTTTCCACAAAAGGTGCACTGGCGACACTGGGCCTTGGCATGGTGATGATATTAGCAGTGTTGGCAGAGAGACGCCTTTCCCTTGTAAATCTTGCCACTCTTTGCAGTCAAATCTGGCATGACTTGACTGATAGTTGTGGCCTCAGTGAAGTTCATAGATCCCTTTCGCTTTTTGGCAGGGCGATGTTTGTGTTTCTTGCTGGTGTCACCTTCCGCAGGTTCTTTTCCCTTGGTGGTGACAGGTGGGAAACTCCTGGCATACTCATCGTTGCACTTGATCCTATTGATGATCTCTTGAATGATCGCAACAAATTGCTCAGTGATCAAGGTTGCCAGTGCAACAGTCGCTGGTTCCACCTCGTGTGGAGGAGGATGAGGTGGTGGTGGTTGTCCCTGTGACATGTCAATCCTAACTGAAAAATCATCGGTCAATATTTATGATCAAATGATGTAACGTATGCAAATAAATCCGGTGTCCTGTGTTCTCTACATGAGGGTTCCTAGGTTATAGTCTAGGCCAAACCGTTTGAAACAAGATTACCTATATTTCTCTATAACCATGGCTCTGATACCAATATGTCACACCCCGAGCCGGCGGGCTGGATCGACTTTCCCGTCTGGCGGAAGGTTCTCGGGGCACGATATCGTTTGATAATCATAGTGATCAGATTCTTTACATGGCACATGATATAAAATTGAGAAATTCAACTATGGATATCCATTTCTTTTTCCCATGTGTTCAACCCGTTTGATTTTCACCCATCCGTTTGTGTTCATTACCCAGTGTTTTATATGTAGAATAATATAGTATAAGGGATTTAGTTATCAAACCGAAGTATCGATAAACCCTTCATGTTTTAAAGAAATTAGATTAATTTAATCTTATCCTTATTATTATTCTCTCGCTTGTGGGGTTAACTGTTAGTCGCTACTAATAATAGATGTGTTAGTTAACCGATTGATATATGTTCTCCGCTTGATGTGCATAGAGCCTAAAAGGAATCCATTGTGATCCTCACGTAATCAGATCACAAGCATCCGATTTACCTCTATCACTTTGATGTTCCCCAATGACTTCAACGAACTACTGCCAGTATTGTGACATGAGAGAAGATCAATTCCTCCGACTACTAGTCAATATAATTGAAGTATGAATTACATTATCACTGCAGATTAATATCACCATGTGTCGCTTACCAGACCTTGACTGAAGTAGCCATGTCACCCGTCATATGTTACCGGCCGAAAGATAAATACGATCAACATACCAACCCTACAAGCCGGAGGTTTGTCAAAACTATGGTACCACTATGCTATCGTCGGTTTAGTCATGTCAAACTAACTGGTCAGCGATTTGTGTGAGGGACTTACAATGATCAACTTGAATACAGGGCACATGATTGTCGTGATATAATAGAGACAGTTTAATGGTACTTAATTGTTGTTGTGCTCCAAAATGTTGTTTGTTCTCAGTGTTGTGTGTTATTGTCGTTTTCAACAAAGTTATATAAGAACTTGTCTCATTATACCATGTTACTTGTTGTGAAAATGATGTTGTTATCATAAAATTACGTTATGATGATTATCATTCTTGTTGTTCCATGATATTACCCTATTGCCCCTACAGTGATGTAAGAACTAGTTTTACTACACTTAGTTAACTCAGGTGGTGGATGATGTCATGAAATGATATGGACATGATCATCACTCCTGTTCTCATTGATGTTTGGTTTATGTTATTCCATTGTTAGTTCAGTGTAAATAACGAAGTGTCATAAGATCAAATCCTATACACTTATGTTATTTTAGTTATTGGATGATATCAGGAATTTATGTTATCTTGACATCATCCTTGATATGTTGTATTGTTATAATCAAGATAAAATGAACACAATGCTACGATCTCTAGTCTTTGACATTGATGCATAAGATCTCATCTTATCATGTTATGTAAAGGGTGATATATTGAAACCATGTTAACATGATTATCAACATTGATATCCCCAGTGATTGTTCCCAATTTGTCTCAATGTTATGTGTAACATCAGTGCCGGAACCGTCACCGGAACAGTGATCTCTGCAGTACATGAACAGTAAATCAGGTACGTATTTCAGTTAACAATTGTATATCATTTTCATTTCATGTTATCAAATCACAGTTCAGATTCAATTCAGAAAACAAAGTTCAGAACAATGGTTCTTGAGTCAGATAATTCTTTGACAATACAGAACCATCATTGATTACTTGTTTAGGAATTATTATGTATAAACGTATGTGAGACTTTAAAGAACAAAACACACGAATATTGTTACGCGAATGCTAAATTGACGGGATATTCGTATAGGTGACGATTTGTACGAATAAATCTGAAAGTTTAACGTTCTGAATGATATTCTATATTTATAAAACAAGATTGAAAAGTATAGTTATCGCCGTGTTCGTACGGGTGACGATTCGAACGAATACGCGCGACGACCGTACATTTCGATTTAAACAGTAAATTAATATTTTAAATTAAAATAAATAGAAGATATTAGTTAATTTATTAGGAATCACAACCTAGAATAATTAAATGATTTCTAATTTTATAATCGTGTCGTTTCGTCGCGAAAACTACACGATCCGACCTTTATCGCGAAACCAATCGAGAACGAAAATCGGGTATCGGTGATACATTAAATGAGAACATTTAATGCATCACCAACCAACACCAACTCATTTTTTTTGACTCAATCTCGTCACACTCTCTCTCTCTCTAGCTCTCTCTTACAAAGAAGTTAACCTTCTCTCTAAGATTGGAAGCTTGTTTCAAGTCTGACTCAAGTCATTTTGGTGCCATTACGATCCCCTCAACACGTAGATCACGGAAGTACAAGAAGTTTGGTCATTTATCCATCGATTTTGAGGTAAAAACCCTAGTTTGATTCGGTTTAGTGTGTGTCACGATATGTATGGGTGTTGATTATCTATCCGGTTAATAACCCTAGAAAATCACCAAATAAGTTGATAACCATGAGTAGAAGTAGATAGATTGTGTCCGTGGCAGGTTTAACTCGTCAAGATGAAGAATGGTGATGTCAAAAGGTTACAGGTTCGTGAACCCATCGGCCAAACCCACATCCGGCCGAACCTAATTCGCCTAGCCGAACCTTATTCCTGCCACGAACCCTGCTGGCCACATGCACCGAACCCTGTAGCCTCTGAACCACGAACCTGCCCCGAGCCCTCCCTCCTCTGCAACGAACCCTGCATCACCAGTCACGAACCTGTGAACACACTGCACCGAACCTTATAGATGGAAACGAACCCTCATCGGCCGAACCCTAGAAACCTAACCGAACCTTAGGGTGATGAACCATGGGCCAACGAACCCTTCCTCTACACGAACCTGGAATCAAATGGCTACACAAGGGCCGAACCTTGAAGGTTCGTTGGAACTAGAAGAGGCAGCCGAACTCTAGAACCACTTGCATTGTAGCCAAACGCTACATAGGTTAACCCAGCCGAAACTATGGGTTAAGACCATAGGTTCGCTGCCCTAAAAATGTAAAAACTAGGATGGCTACTAAAAATCTCTCGTTTTCATGGCACATAGGTCTAGTATACATGGGCATGCATGAGACATAGTGGTGTGTGTGTATGGATACGTGGGTGTGCATGGGCATGATTAGGAGGGATAGAATTCATGCAAACGTATGTTAAACTAAACTAAGTTATTTTAGTTGAATCAAAAGGAATTCTAAGGTTGGGCATTGGATGATCAATCTAAACGAAGTGATTAGCAAAACACATTATCCAAAGATGTCAAGTTAATGGGTTATTTCAATTAATGCAAAGAACTTGAATTGGGGATCCATGGGAATTCAAAGACCATCAATTGGGCCTAAGCGAGCCCAATGGGACTTAAATAAGTCCACCACATATTAAGCGTTGGTATGAAGTCAAGTAATGATGTTTTGATAAAATTTAAAGCTTGAGAATTTATTTAATTAAAGTTAATAATTTCTAAAGTCTTGTTTAAATTTGAAATATGAATTATAAATGGTGTTGATTTCTTTAAAGTTTACTTAGTTATAAAAGTTGTTGTAACATCATTGATTGGGATTTTGTTATAAAATAGACAATGTAATTGTCTGGATTTTAAATCGAAAACAAAGGAAACTCTGCCCAAATTTTTGTAAAATATAAAAGTAAGTTATTATAACTATCTATGGGAATTGGGATCATTAAAAAGGGTAACTAAGTTAGATTAGATTCTAGATACACTTAGTACTAGGACACTTAATTACACACACCAAGATCAAACCTTAGGCACCACGACTACTACGCGTACTTATTATATTCGAATTCTTATAAAATAACTCAGGAACTGAAGATACTTAGCCTACAAACAAGAGTGCGTATTCTGTGAAAGTACATTAGACATCAACACAGGTGAGTTCATTGCCCCTTTTTCTAACATTTTGTTTTAAACGCGGGGCTGAGAAGCATGCGTAAACTGTTTATTTAAATTGTTTACTTAAATGCTTTTAAATTTATATGATTTACATATATATAAATGTTATCCTAGACCATGTCTAGGAAGATTTTATGCAGGTTTACTAACTGATTTACTTATAAATTAAGTGAATAATCGGGTTAAACTAAACATTTCGACAAAACAAGTGTGTGAGTCCAAAGAATCAAACGAAACATTTTGACGAATCAAATGGGTGATTTCAATGAATCAAACGAAACATTTTGACGAAACAAGTGTTGGACTTCAACAAATCAAACGAAACAATCTTTGCAAAGACAATATTCAATGTTCTTCAAATCAAATGTTTGTTGAACTATGAATCAAGTGTACATTTAATCAATGAATCTAGTATTCTACGATCAACGAATCAAGTACATCTTGTAACAGAATCAGATGAATCAATAAATCATTTTCAAGGGAAAGCCTGGGAAATATCAGAGATAACATATGCCAAAACAGACGAAACAAAAACCCTACATTTCAAGAAGTCCTAGCTAGACCGTTTGATTTGTAGGTCATATGTTTGAGGATATTTACAGATTCCCTAACTACTAAGTACCTTGATTGACAGACTAGTCTACTCGAGTTTGACCAAGGCCCAAATCATTCGGACTTAGATTTTATTAAATGTTTATTTATTCATTTACTTAAACATTTATAACTGTTTATACAATTACTGTGGTTGATCATATTGTGTGATGAACTTATGAAATCAATATGGATTTCAAATGATTGTAATTACAGGGACAACAAACAGAAGAACTTATGGGTGGTGTTAAGGGTAAAAATGCTTAATTATCATTAACAACAATGTCATATGCATATTAGTATGTGGTGGGATGTTGGCTAGGGCTTGTCCCTTACATATGCCCTATATATAAGCATACTGATGTGGATATTACATGTGGTGTAAATGAGGTTAAGGTCTTTACCAAAGGAGGTTTTCAAATCATTTTCAATTACTAAAACGATATGAACTCACCAACCATGTGTTGACTTGATCTTTTTGCATGACTTCTCAGGTGACGAACAGGTTAATTAAGAAGTCATTTCTTTTGGACTAGGACTTCAGATAGAAGACTTAGTATTTTGGACCTGCATACTTTTGAAGACATCATTATACAATTTATTTTGTATATCTTGTGTAAATACAAGATAGTCATTTTATGATGTTTACAATAGATTTACATTGTTAAATTATAAACGATACTGATGTAATTTAACTTTGTAATTCTATTATCTTAGCATTTCTCATTTATATCATGTGCAATGTAAACAATCTGATCACTTCCGATTATCACTCACGATATCGCGCCCCGGAAACCTTCCGCCTGACGGGGACTCCGATCCTACCCCGCCAGCTCGGGGTGTGACATTAAGTAAGCTCAATGTTTTTAACAGGGTGAAATAAGATCATGTCCTATTTCACAGTGTTAATAATGCGGTGAATGATAATATCGTCATGAAGTTACGTTATCATGAGTATCATTCTCGTTGTCTCATTGTTAAAAGCTCGTTGTTATGAGATCTAGCCTTGATGCATTGTGTCATTAATTTTGATGAGAGAGTATCATGAATTTATGTTATCGTGATATTATTCCAGTCATGCTTTACATGCTATTTCACACACAAGCACGCATAATGATATAATTAAGTAATAATATGATAATTAAGATAAAATCAATTTTATCTATATCATCTGTCGAATGAAATAGAATACTAGTCTTTTAAGTAACAAAAGAGTTAGCATGTTTCTCAGCCCCAAGGGTTTAAAATCAATTAAGATCAGAAAAAGGGGTGTATGAACTCACCTTGCAGTTGATGTGGTTGACTAAGTATAAACAAGAATGCACGCGCTCTTTGTTGTACTTGTTGTAGTTTTCATGATCCTGTAATGATTTCACGTCGTTTGTAACTTATAAGTATAAGTTATAAGTGATTGATGTGTGTGTATGTGTTAACCCTAAAGTCGGCTAACACTCGTATGTCTCGGTCATCATTCGGCCTTTGTGCTCTTGTTATGAATTATACTAGCACTTCATTAACTTAAGTTGAGTCTACTATATAGATTTAGTTGTGGTTAGATACTTGATTTATGTTACTCTTGTTTTCCTTAACCTCATTCTTAACAATTCAAAATATTTCAAGATATGATAGTTAATTATATTGTTAGGAACTTTGCACCCCAACTCAAGTTATAAATATAACTTAGTTTCATAGTTTAAATCTTTACATGTAGTCTTTGTAAATCATAGTGTTTTAGATTTTGTGAAGTTCCTTAAACCCAATATTAACCACCTTTGTGATAATATATGATCTTTATTCAATCCCTATGCATGATTCGTTATTGTTAATTTCAAGTGTGTGTTTACAATGTTAATGATATGGGCCGAACCATTGGACCATGGGCCGAACCAGGCCATGGGTCAACTGAATGGGCCGGACAATGTAACATGGGCCGAAGAAAAAGGTTTTGGGCCAAATGCTGGTCTTAGTCCGGTTGAGATGGTGCTATGACCGAACCAGGTGGTCGAGAGTATGGCTAGGCCGAATGGAGCATGGCTTGGCCGATTGGGTGTGTTGGCCGAGAGAATATCACGGATTGAATGAGAGCATGACCTTAGGCCGTATGGAGGTGGTTCCGGCGAATGGCCAGCTTCTTCGGCCGATTGAACTCCTTGACCGTATGAAGCCTCCTTCTGACTGAGCGAATGGCAACTGTGCCGAGATAATGGAGCCTTTCGGCCATCCTAGCCCATGCGGTTCTCCTTCGGCCTTAGGACTTTCGGCCGGCTGGTGAGGGCTCATTCGGCCGCAACAGCCTAGTCGGTCCCAACTCTATTTCCTTCAAGCCTCATGGTCCAATCAACAAAATGGTGCACCTTCACACTTCCCCTGAAGTGTTCTCGTGTGAGGTTGCCGGGTTTTGAGGTGGTCCTAGCCGATTAGGGTTGGGTCGAAACAAAGGTTTTTGAAAACCCTAGAAATCGCCATTTTCTGGCTCAGATTACCTTCAATTCAATGGTTTCTGGAACAGATCCTTTGTACTTTCGTGTAGAGGAGATCCAGAGCTTCGATTAGACTCAAAGATGGAGTGATTTGGTCAAGAAATGAAGGAGTTCTTGGTGTTTGAAGTTTGAAAATTTTAGAGAGAGGGAGAACCGGGATTAGGGTTTAGAGAGAGAGTGGGGGAGATAAATGGGGAAGATTAACTTTTGTAGGGTATTTATACCCCGAGGGTGTTCTGGTTCGTTTCGTTTGCTTGGTTTTTGTTTTCGTTACATTTCCGGAACGTAACAGACGTGTTTTACGGTTACACGACAACTAATTACACGTGGAATTTATTTTGCTTGAATTGTTTTGATGAGTTTCAAAATTGTAAAACGTAAATTATTAAATTTAACTATTTTTACTGTCTCGATCGCGACTCGTCCGTTAAACCTTGTTATTTCGTTTCAAATCGAAAATCACTTGTTGTTTTATTAAATTAAGGTTATAAGTTAGGGTTTAGGAGCTAATTTCCTAGAATATATTATTTTTCTCTTATTTTATAAATTTTAACATTTGAGATCGTTTGTTTTCGACGTTTTGTAAGAAAACGTCACTTACGCGTTTTTTCGTGCAGAGCGCTAGCTGTGCGAATACGATCGTACGTTTCACTTTTTGATTTGGTTTTCTACTTATCAGTTATCATTCAGAATGTTAAACCCACATATATGTTTGTGTGAATCGTCACCCACTCAAACACGCTGTCTGTTTATTATTCGTATACGATACTGAGTCATTGTTTTGTATTGGACATTCTCACAGACAGAATCAACTAACACCCTGATTTCATATAATCACACTTGTTTGCTCATAGAATTTTCGGCCATCTGATTTTTGTCATTTATAAAAATCAGATCGCAACCGAAATGTTTTCGTTGTTTGTTCTCACATTGTTGCTTCATTTGAGTTGTTATATTTAATGTATTTAAGTTTTCACTTAAACACATAAATCTGTTATTCACCTTGTAATTGCTGCATATTTATATTTCAATTCTCATTGAAATATTCACAGATGTTAATTGTTTCCACTAGTTTGTTGTCACTTACTGTTCATCACGAAATGTTCACACATCGTATAGGTGTAAGTACACACACCGTACGGATTTGCCATACGGTCAGGTACCAGTTGTCACACATGAGGGCCTTGTTTGCATTTGAAGAAGTTATCTGAGAAGGTGTTTCAATTGGAACAAGAAGTCTCTCAGGATTCGAAGAAGATGATCTTTGATTCTGGAATTGTTTCTTATTCCCCATTTTCTTAGGCTTGTTGCACTGTCTTGTAAAATGTCCCTTGTCACCACAATTTTAGGATGTAACCAAGGACATATCAAATACAAACCTTGAATCCTTGCTGAGGTTTATGTCCTTCCCTGTTATTCTGACAAAATCTTTAGCCCTTCTAACTGCACTACCAAAAGCCCACATAATGTCAATTCTTTCCATGCCATCTGGATCAATCTGTGAGTAATCTTCATTGGTCAAGTGAGGATTTCCAATTTTCCCTGCAAGCAATCCATCATATGAACTCACAAGATTTGATAAGAGACCCATGTGCTCTTTAGCTACTTCCACTGTCACTTTGTCAAAACTGTCTGTATTCAAATTGATAACAGGATGGCTATCCTCTGAATGAGATGTAGAAGTGGTAGAAGACTGATTGAAATGAACATGACTTGAACTAGGAACATCTTTGGTCTGAGATACAACGGCAGTCTTCAACGGAGCATGTGAAGTGGTTCTTTCTACAGTAGGAGTAGAGTAGTAGATAGAAGGATCTTGAACTTGAGCTACTCTCTTGGCTTTCCATTTGTTCTCTATCTCCTGCTCCTTCAGCTTTTGAATGAACTTATTGATATCCATGGTGGCAAGCATCTCACTCCACTTCAGCACCATAAGAAAGGATTCCCACTTGGGTGGTAACGCGTCAACAAGACATTGAATCTTCTCCTGAGTTGTTGTCTTGACTTGATGATTGAACAATTCACTGAGAAGATGATAGAATCTAGCAATACATTTATCTAGTGACTCATTTCCCACATACATGAAGCTATTGAACTCCTTTCTCGAAGCTTTAGACTTGATATTTTTTGTGCGTCATTGCCTTCATATCTTCGCTGCAATGCATCACATAACAATTTTGAAGAAGTAAACCGTTTGAGCTGATGGCATATGTTAGTGGCAATAGATTGAGACAATATTGCATAAGCCTTCTTTCAAAATCACATGATTTTCGTTGAGGTTCAGTCATCCGAGTAACAAGCACTGGAGTTCCATCTTCATTGTGTGGTCTCAAATACCCACCATCAATCCTCATCCACAGATTAGTGTTCACCCCATTAATGTGTATCTCGAACCTATACTTCCAATGTGGATAATCATCCAAAGAAAGCAACTTTGGAGCTTTGTTGGAGTTTCTCGTCTCTGTCTCTGTAAGTAGAAGGTTCTGCATCCTATGGTTTTGATTTTCCATTAATGCAAGCTCATCCATCCCAGTAGAAACAAGCTGATTTGACACTTTGATGAATTTCTGCTCCTTGGGACGAATAAGGATGATTCATGCGAATGACGGGCACGAATGTAACTATCTTATGCGAATGAGAGAACAAATGAGTTCTTGAGACGAATGGATCAACTGACACGAGTGACTCTTTAGACGAACGAAAAATCGGATGCGAATGTGGGTTATTCATGAAAGACTCTAAAGGACGAATGGACTAATGAAGCGAATGAATGATTTGAAAAACGAATTAGGAACCCAACATGCCAATGAGTGAGCTAGTCATGTGAGAATCTAACGAATTAAGTTATATTCATGTGACAATCAAATGAATGAGAAGGTATTCGCCCAAGATGCCTATTTTCCTGATTATCAATTCACCTAAAACGCCTATTCGTGTGATCTGGGTTTTTGACAGGACGAAAATCCTTCAAACTCGAGATTTAGACCGATTATTACCACCAAAATTGGTATACACCTTCAGAACAACATTTCTAAGGTTTGTGAATCAATGTATTGGAAAAAGAAACCCTAAAACACACATTTCATTATAGAAAAGTGAACTTTTTGAGAGAAGGAAACAAGGCTATGCAGAAACCCAATGAAAACAAGCTGAAAATTATTGAATTCGATTGAAACCAGGCAGAATCAAGAGCCAAACCTCTTATACCACATTGTAGGACCCCAGAAACATGATGGTTCCTTGCGGATTCTGCTAGGCAAGTCCTTGAATAGTGCGGAATCCTATTCGGGGGTTTTCCAATCGAAATATAGTCACCATGCGGTAAACCCAATGGTCAGGAATCAACGTGTCAAGAGAAACTGATCACCACAGACCAGGAATCGAAGTTGGAGGTAGGGGGCGTTGAAACCTAGGAGGATTTGACTGGACAATGAACAGAGCCTTAAACATTCTGTTTGCTCGGGTATTTATAGGCTGCACTCAATCAGACGAATGAGTCATGCTAATGACTCATTCTGCACGAATGAGGACCCATGAATAAGCAGTTCACACAAATGAATCATGTTACTGATTCATTCATTTGAATATATATTCGTTATGCGTTCATTTGTGCGAATGAACTCAATTGTAGGTTCATTCATACAAATGGGTCAATTTGTTATATAAAGTCAAAGTCAAAAATGTTAAACACATTTAAACACAAACAAACAATAGAAAGTACTTGATTTCATTGATAATATAAACTTTGTACAATCACAAGAGACCATTACATTGAACTATGGACACAAAGTTCATCAATAGACCCTAAATAACCTGTGTATGCGGCCAATTGCTGTTGCTATTGGCGATTAGCAACCCAAAATCCGATGAAGTATATGTAGACAATTAAGAACCCTAAAAAATCGACGCTTTTATGCTCCTGGGCTTCCGAATCGTTGCTCCCGTGCTGCTGTCATTCATCGTTGCTCACATGCAGTTACGAACACTCAATCCGATGAAGTAGATGTCGACGATTACGAGCCCCAAGAATCCATGCTCGTCTGCTACTGAGTTTTTTCAAATGGATTCTCCCCTACATGCTCCGATGAAATATATGTCTTCGATTTCGAATGGATGCTCCTCTGCTACAGTGTCGCTTGAATTTATTGTTTCAATTACATATAGTTTACGGTATAGTGGTAAAGAGCGTATTGAGGAATTCTTTTGAGAGAGAGAGAGAGAGACTAATATGACATGTATACCGAAATACGATTTTACAAGAATAGCCTTCTCTTATTAAAACGTATTATAATATATTTTTTTTATTGTTAAGTTAATACCAACCCTTGGAACAAAAATTAGATTCAATTATATTTAGTTAATGAGTTATCTCATATTTGATGGATTATGAAAACTTACATCCCCTATATATATATATATATATTCCTAACTAAAAATAAATTATAAAATGTTAACTTGAATAAATATTACAATTTCGAAAAGGTTACAAATTTTGAAGTTAATAAATAATTTTAATAACCAATGTAATATTTAAAGGTTTATAAATAATATTCTAAAATAATTTCATAAATAAATATTCATAATTTAAATGTAAAAATTTTAATTTTAATAATAAAATTTCATTTCATATTGTAAAGTTATTGAATTCAATAAAATTTATTAATAAAATAATAATAATAAAAAGTAACCGAAACTTTTTTTGTACTTATAAATATATATTTCTAGAATTTATATTTTTATTTAATCAGAATAATACTATTTTATTTATAAAAACTTTTGGTGAAATCGTAATTTAAAATATCAATGTTAAACCAGTTTTACCCATTTCCGACGAGCTGAACTTCACAGCCAGTTTTAGGCCTTCAAATCCTTTAGGAATTACAAAAAAATGATTTAGGATCACTAGGAAGAGGCTAGATTAAGGATTAGGATGGCTGGAATGGGATGGAACCTAGAAAAGTGTTAGTATCAACGTATGAACATCCAAGTTCAATAGTATCAATGAACTTGGAAGTTTTGGCAGCTGTACCGTCGACATTAACAATATCGGTGGACTTAAAATCAATCGAACATGGTCGATATTACTAGTATCGAAGGTCTCCAAGGTCTGATGCATGAGTGGCCATCGATACTAGTAGTATCGATGGCTTAAAGGACTGTCAACTCAAGTACATTGATATTGTAGTATCGATGAGGACCGTGTGAGTTCCATCGATATTAACTCAATATCACCCATCGATATTGAACCTGAATGCTTCGATACTAATACCCATATGCAAAAAGTAAAATGAACTATAAATCAAGTCATGAAGATTGAAAATGAAGTCATAGGAGTGGTTTGAGCATGTTCATGTCGGAATAGGAACCATTCGGGTTTGTTGACGAGTTAGCCGATTGGAAACCAAATCAATACTATTGTGATTAGACAAAAACCAACACTTTCACAACTAATAACTTATAAACATATGTTTTATAGACTAATTGTGATCAAAACACTTAGAAACCACAAGTTTTATAAAGAAACATGGATGATAGCATCGATGGTAACTAAGATTGGAATAACCGAGTATGATGTTGGAATAACCAAGTGTGGTCAAAATAAGGATCATTGATACTATCTAAGAACTTTGTAAATGATTAAACTAAACTCATTTCGGTAATCAAATTCAAGTTTAAGGACAAGATCAAGAAGTTCATGCGCTCAATAAACCTAAAACACTAAGAGTATACAATGGAAATTAAGAAAACAAGATAAGTAATGTGTGTTGATGTTATGATGTCAACACCCAACACTTAGAAATTTCATATCATGAGTAATGAACTTAGCTTATTGAAGTCGAATAACCTTAGTTGATAACCAACTCAAGAGTGAACAAAATCAATGGTGTGATCAAATAATCGTATAAGAACTTGATGTTAACCATGATAGGTTATGTCAAGTTCTAACATGTTTAAAATTAATGTTATCATATTATAATTTAGATTTTATTAAAATGTAGTATCTGATAACATGTAACCATAGTTTAATAAAATGACCATAATTTATTTTATTAAAGTAATGTAAAGTAACTTAATAGATTTTGTAAAATAACCTTAACTTTTCATAATTCAAATTAAATAATGTGAAAGGTGATTTACTAAATAGTTATATATTTAGATATCATAAACCTTAAGCAAATAAGGTTAAGCCTTAATTGAATTAATGGATAAGGGTGTAAAAGGGTATGGTTGTTAAGAACATATAGATGAAATCATAATAACACACTAGTAAAGGTATAGGACACTTAGTTGCACAACTAGACCGGCCCTTATATCAAACCATTATAAATACTTATAATATAAAAATCATAATAAATCAATTTAGGTGTTGAAGCTACATAGTCTACAATGAATGAGCGCACGCATTTCTTGGTTGATTTACAAACACTGCGACACAAGTGAGTTCATTGCCCCTTTTCTAAGCGTTTTGTTTTATAAATGTGGGGCAAAGAAGCATGCATAAATTATTTTCTTCTGATTATATTTCACATTAAATGCTTAATGTTATTTATATTAGGCATGTATAAATGTTTCCTAGATGATATCTAGGTAAATTTTATGTAGGTTTCTTAAAAGATTGTCTACTTATAATATAAGTGGATAGATGTCTCATTTTTCAAGAGAACATTTTTGACGAATCAAGTGAACATTTTCTACGAATCAATTAAACATTTTCAACGAATCTATTGTTCATTTTCAACGAATCAAAGAATTATTTTCAACGAATCAATAATTCAATGTTCAAAGAATCAAGTGTAAAATTGTTCAACGAATCAAGTACTCATTGTCAACAAATCAGGTGCATTTTTCAACGAATCTAGTACGAATCAAGAAATCATTTACATGGGAATGTATGGGAAATATCAAAGATAACATGTGCGAACGAATCAAGTATGAATCTAGCCGAATCAAGAATGGAACAAAAATCCTATATTTCAAGAAGGCCTACCTAGACCGTTTAATTCATAGGTCGCATGTTTGATGATATTTACAGAATCCCCTATCCCACTAAGAACCTTTGGTTGCTAAACTAGTGTACTTGAGTTGACCTAGACCCAATAATTAGGACTTAGTTTTGTAAAATATTTATATATATATATTTGTTTAAGCATTTTAAATTATTTGTTCAACTTTCACAATGGAACCATGGGAATGAGGTATGTGGAACGGGGGTCAGAGTGTGAGCTTAAGGAATCAAGATGGTTTGCAAATTCAACAAATCTAACGAATCTAGTGTGACGTTGGTAGGGAGTGAAACACTTAATTATCATAAGCAACAATATTTTATGTCGTTCGGTATATGGTGGGTTGGCGGCTAGGCTGGCGGTAAGGTTGACCCTACGTATGCCCTATATAAGCATACTTGACTGGATATAATAGGTGGTTGTTAGTGAGGTTAAGGTTATCATTTTGGTAGGTTGGGTGAAATGCTTAATTATCATTAATAACAATATTTTATGCGGTTCGGTTTGAGGTGGGCTGGCGGTAAGCTTAACCCTACGTATGCCCTATATATAAGCATAATTGATTGGATAGGATAGGTGGTTGTTAGTGAGGTTAAGGTTGTTATTTCGACAGGTTTGTTCAAATTCACTTTTAAATACAAAACTATATGAACTCACCAACCATGTGTAACATAAGTGCCGAAATCGTACCAGAACAGTGATCTCAACAGTGCCATGAACAGTAATCAGGTACAAACTTTACGTATTTCAGTGTATGTTATGTTCATATCATGTATCATTATCATTTCATGTTATCAAAGAGCAGGTTCAGAATCATTTCAGGGAAACAGAATTCAGAAACACATGGTTTATCAGTCAGATAATTATCTGTTAATACAGAACCATCATGGGACTAATTGATAGAATTTTATTATATATAAACGTATGTGAGGCTTTATAGAACAAAACAAACGGATGTCGTTACGTGAATGCTGAATCGACGGGTTATTCGTATAGGTGACGATTTGTACGAATATATCTGAAATTTTAAAGTTCCAAATGATATCCGACAATTAGAAAACAATATTGAAAAGTATAGTTATCGTTGTGTTCGTACGGTGACGATTCGAACGAATACGCGCGACGACTGTACGATTCGATTTTAAACATTAATTTAAATATTTTTGAAATTTAAATTAAAAAGAAAGATAGTTAGTTAATTTACTAAGAATAACCACCTAAAATAATTTCATAAACCTTATTTTATAACCGAGTCATTCCGTTAGGAAGACGAACACAAACCGACATTTTAACGCGAAACCGAACGAGAGCAAACCTACCGGGTGTTTTCTAAATCATTTAATATGGCATTAATTGCCATAACCACCACCACCAACATCTCTCTCTCAAGAATTTCGTCACTCTCTCACTCTAGCATCTCTCTCTACCTTCTCTCTACAAGAATTCATCCAAATCTTCACCATTTCAAGTGTTTTTGGTGTCAAAACGACCATCTCATCACGTAGATCACAGAAGTACAAAGGATCTAAGCTTTTATCCACCATTTTTGAGGTAAATCTGGATTTTTCTTTTCATTTCGCTACTTAGACACAACCGGGTTAAATGCTTATGTGTTAAACGACTTGTACACCTTAAAAACGCTAATTCGCATGTGTATGAGCTTGAAGGAAACCATATTAGGCTTGTAACAAACTAGGAAATGAAGATGGTGAGGATGCTTGGTCACGAACAGCAGGTTCGGGAGGGGCTAGGGCTGGGTAATTGTTGCAGGGTTCGTTAGACATTGTGAGGACCGAACCTGGATCTTCTAAGCTGAACCTTTCCCCTCAAGCTAACCCGTGCATGTCAACGAACCTGTTAGGCTTGCGAACTTGTGGTGTTGGTCGAAGCTCCTCTCCACGAACCAAGCTCCATGAGGACCGAACCCTCGACCTAGTCAAACCTGCAACCGAACCAATGAAGTGGCGAACCTCCTTTCTCAACGAACCCACATGCTGCTAACTCATGGTCTCAGCCGAACCTTCACTAGGAGGTACGAACCATCAACCAAGCAAACCTGATGTTAACCGAACCTATGTCACCCATTAATCCACGGGCCACGAACCCTCCTTAGCCGAACCCATGGATGCACCATCATACAGCCACGAACCTGCCCATGTGATAGCAGCGAACCCTCTTAAGGCCGAACCATTTGACAGCAGCCATTCAGCGAACCTATAACCCTTGTTGATACATGGGTTATGAACCTAAGCATTCAAATGGAATGGGTTACGTGATATATGCATGGGATAAATTTTGTGTGTGTGCATGGGATAGGAACTAGGGTTTTAATCCCATAAAATTTATCTCATGAAAGTTAAACGATCAATTAATAAGCTTTAAAACGTGGGTATTGTTTAAGAGTGGATTAAAAACAAAGGCTTAAAAACAAAGATTTTGATTGAGAACCATTTGGCAATCAAAGACTAGCAATGGGCCGAGGTGGGCCCAATGGGCTTAACTTAAGCCCATCATATGTTAAATGCCATTTTAATTAAAGTTAATGATATTTTAATAAAATAAAATGATTTATAAACTTGATTGAATTAAAATAAATGATTTCGAATTAATATTTAGTTTAAAGTAAATTAAATTAAAAACATGTTAAGTGAGAACTTGTAATGATTAATCTTGGGATATGGGTTACAGTTGGATATCTAGGTTAGACTAGTTAGATGGGAACTTAGAGACACATTACATAGGACACTTAGTAGCACATCGAGACCAAGAACTTAGATATGACGACTAATACGTGTACTTATCGTATTCGAATCCTTTTAAAACAACTCAGGAACTGAAGATACATAGTCTACAAACAAAGAGCGCGCATTTTGTGGTAGTACAGTACAGAGCAACACAAGTGAGTTCATTGCCCCTTTTTTAAGATTTTTGTCTTCAAACGTGGGGCTGAGAAGCATGCATAAACTGTTTTATTTAAATTGTTTTACGTATATGCTTTTAATTATTATTGCTTATTATATATGTTGTTGATACTCCTATACTCCTGTGTAGGTAATTGCTATGCAGAATTAACTAACAAGTTAATTACATTACTCTTATGAGTAATACCTTAATTTTAAAACTCTAAACAAACCCTTAGTCCATCAAGCTCAAATCCAAGAATCTAAATTCAAAGTGGAATCATATAAACTAAAGCTTAAGATCAAATTCAATGGAATCAAATCCAGTGTGTGATCAGTAAACTAAGGATCCTAATCAAAAATCTATAATCAAGAATCTATAATAATTGTGGAATCATGGAAATCAAAATATCAAAATCAAGAGAATCAAGTGAATCATGGGAATCATAACTGTGTGTGAATCATGGAAATAATGAAATCATTAAAATCTAATGAAATCATTAATGCTTAAATTAAGTTGGATGTCAGTTGTATAGAAATCAAGACCACGTGTAACACACGGAAAGTCCCGGCATAAATAGTAGACTCTTGTAGTCAAGTTATATGGGCAATAAAGGAAACTATTAAACAAATCAAAATCAGGAGAATCAAAGAAGATCAAGAATCAAAGGATATCCTTAAAGTCCCGGCATGTACAGTAGACCAATGGGTCAAGCTGATATGGGCATCATTAAAGTTCCGACACATACAGGTAGACTCCATGTGGGTCATGCCTGATATGGGCCACGTGTGAGAGGGTACAACTTGGACAACCACCAACAACTAAGTCTAATTGATTGAGTCAAATAAGGCCCAATCATCATGTCTTAATTGTATTTAAATGCTTTATTATTAACTTAATTAAACATTTAATATTATATTTCTACAAGTGCTTTAGGGTAATCATGAATACTTGGTGAACTCAAAAGATCAGAGGTAAATCTATTTGTGGAAATCAAAATCTGAATTGAAGGTGAATGGAGTGAAATGCTTAATTATTATTAACAACAATATGCTAAGCAGTCCGGTATGTGGTGGGACGGTGGCTGGGGCTTGCCCCCTACATATGCCCTATATATAAGCATACTTGATTGGATAGCATAGGTGGTTGTTGATGAGGTTAAGGTTGTTATTTCGGGGGATCAAGGTAAACTTTTTCAAGGTAACCAAATGCTATGAATCAATGGTTATGAAATCAAAGGTATGGGATGAAATGCTTCATTATCACCAGGAACGATATATCATGTGGTTTAGTATGTGGTGGGACGGTGGCTGGGCGGGCGGTAAGTTCGACCCTACATATGGACTATATATAAGCATACTGAACTGGATGGTATAGGTGGTTAATGGTGAGGTTAAGGTTGTCATTCAGGTTATACAAATTCATTTTTATAAAACTTAATGAACTCACCAACCATGTGTTGACTTAATTTTTGCATGACTTCTCAGGTGACGAACAGGTCAACTAAGGAGTTATTACTTTTGGACTAGGATACCAGCTAGAGGACCTAACTTTTTGGACCTGCATATTTTTGAAACATCATTTCGTAGATTATTTTGTATATCTTGTGCAGATACAAGATTGAAGACTTATGATGTTGATAATAGATTTACATTGTTAAATTATGAACTAAACTGATGTAATTTAACTTTGTAATTCTATTTTCATTTAGCAGTTTCTCATTTATATATCATGTGCAATGTAAACAATCTGATCATTCCGATTATCACTCACGATATCGCGCCACGGGACCCTTTCCGCCCGACGGGGAAGTCGATCCATTCCGCCGGCTCGGGGTGTGACAACATGTGTTGACTTGATCTTTTGGAATGACTTCTTAGGTGATGAAGATGTCTAAGCTTTAGGAGCGTATGCTAATACTAAGATGTCTAGATTAAGGACCGAGTATTTTGGATATGCATACTTTTGAACATCAATATACGAATAATTTTGTATATCTTGTGCAGATACAAGATAGTTAGTTTATAATTCATTTTGGTAGATTTACATTGTTAAATTTTGGAACATAAATGATGTAATTAACTTTGTAATTTTATATCATTTAGCGTTTTCTTATTTTATATCATATGCAATGTAAACAATCTGATCACTTTGATTATCAGCCGATGTTGCGCCCCTAGACCATTCCGCCTGACAGGAAAGTCAATCTAGCCTGCCGGCTTGGGGTCTGACAGATTGGTATCAAAGCCATGGTTATATAGAAATATTGGTCATTTTACTTAAAAAATTTGGCCTAGAGTATAAACTAGGGACCTTTCATGTTGAGAACTTAGGAATAAGGAATTTATTTGCATAGTGTCGTCTGCATTCGATCATTGAACTAACCGATGTTCTTTCGGTTGTAATCAGAATGCCGCCAAGAAGACCACCTCCTCTTATGCCTCCACCACCACTGCCACCTCCTCCTCAACCTCCTCCTCCTCCTCCTCCGCATACTCCACCTCACAACCATGAGTTGAATCTGGCTACGAATGCATTGGCCACTCTACTAACCAATCAACTAAAGGAGTTGATAACCGATATGATCAACCAAATACAAGGCAACAACAAAAACACTGGGAACTCGTCAGGGGAAGCTAGTGGCAACATCGGCACTACACCAGACTACTCCTAGAAATCATTTGTAGGCTGCAAACCACCAAGCTTTAGCGGTACTGAAGGAGCCGTTGGATTAATCCAATGGATTGAAAAGATGGAGACCTCTAGACATTAGCAGTTGTTCAAAGCACCATAAAGTTTGATATTATGTAGGATCATTCAATAAGCGGGCCTTAACATGGTGGAACTCTCAGATGAGAGCCGAGGAAGGGACGAAGCACTGGCGATGCCATGGGCAGATTTCAACACTCTGCAGAGGAACGAGTTCTGCCCTAAAAACGAACTACAAAGGATGGAAACTAAACTGTCAAACCATGTGATGATAGGAGATTATCACAAGGGTAATACTACCCACTATCATGAACTCGTAGCTTTGGTGCAAGAAATGGTGCTAACTTTGGGGAAATTAATTGACAGTTATGTAGGCGGATTGCCAGCTTGCATTCAGAGCTTGGTTCTTATGGCAAGCCCTGTAACTTTAGAGTCACCTATCACTTTGTCTACTAAGGTTACTGACGTATTGGTAGATTCTAGAATATTGAAGAAGGAAGCAGACAAGGCTAAGGAAGGACCGTCAAAGAAACCTGACCATCATCGGAAGAAGAAATAGAAAGTCATTAAGAACTACACGATGGCAACCTGTGACATTCGTCGCAAAATTTCTGTTGATTTTGGTCGTTGACTTTGACTTTTACCATTGACTTGGACTTTGACTAAGACATGCCAAATTTACTTCAATTATTACAAAACACTATAAACATGTGCTATACACGTTAAAATTAACATGTGATAGTGCTCGTTCGGTAGACGAAGAAACGACGGTAAAACTAAAGGTTTTGCAACGATAGTTGTAGAATTCGGTTTTGCCGAAACACATTGAAGATACACAAACATAAAAATAATTATAAACATTAAAAATAACTAATAAAGGTTTCCAATAGTATTCATAAATAAGTACACAAACAAAGGTAGCACGAAAAGTTGTGAAATAACCATTTTAGACAATATAACATGACATAAAGGTTGTTGCTATGTCACATGACCATTTGTAACATGTTAATATGTTATAAAGAGTAAAAAAACAAATATTAGAACATTCTAGAGGTCTATATTTTGTTCAACTACAAGTGGAGTCAAGAAAATCAAAGGTCACCATTACTACTCATTAAACCTCATTTAAATTATATTCATGTCACCTTTTCGTTTGAATTTCATCTCCACACAAGAAAACTCTCACTTTCTCTCTAAAATGGTCTAAATCCAGCCCCTCTTTTAGATTTCGGAAGATCTATTGGTGTAGCAAACCAATTCTTGAAGTTGTGATCATCGTTGCACGTTTCGGTTAGCATACGTTGTGTTTTCTTTGCAATCCTTTTATTCTTTCATTCAAAATCATCTACAAGAATCATGAACATTCATACTAATTTATATAATCATCTATGAATGTTTAAAATCATCATACGTGGTTGTATATAAGATCAAACACATCTCTGATGCAAACCATGAAAATGGTGAAAACCCTTATATTGAACTTAAAATCTTGCAATTTGTTTGATCTGACAATTAAAAAAGTATAAACTCATGTTCTTCATATAAAAAAAACAAATATGATGTATATAATAATTCCATAAAGCAATCTTACACTTAAACACATGATTTTATAACAAACTATGTTGATTTGCAACCCTAAAATCCGTTTAGTAATCGTGACAGAAAGTTTGGTTTAACTTTGAATGAAGATAACCTTTTCATAAACCTAGTTAATCTATTCTTTAGTCTAAAATCAAGTTTATGGAGTCTACTTTCCAACACAAGTGGTCATCTAGTTCTTTGATAATTTTTTTTTATATTTCAAATACTCATACCAAATTGAGAACTCGAATCTGCGCTCTGCAAACAAAACAGATATGTCAACTTGGAAAGGCCATAACTCATTCAATTTTGATCCAAATTGAGAAATTCTTAAACCAAAATTTTATTTATCGTGTTAGCTTTCAAACTCCACTGGTTTGGAACAAATCCAAGTTGGTTTTGAAATTCAAGAAGTGAATACAATTTTAGTGCAGAATCAGATTTTGGTTCTGTGTGTACTAGTTCTCTAAAAATTATTCAAGGGGCTAATTAAACTCAATGAAATGTAACAAAACTTTTTTTAATACGTTAAAGCATGTAAATTTAACATATAAATTTTTGATGATCATTAAGTTAAAGAAAAAATATAAAAAGATCATTTTAACAAGGCCAAGAATAATCTATAAAGTTGACAATTTGGTAAAAAGTAAATTTTGGACACTAGAATGATTACAAATGTATAAAATAGAAAAAAATATTGTTAATACAATATAGTAAAAGTATCATCAAATGTGTGTGACGTGTAACATCACTGTATTTCTGGTACTTATTATTGCACATACTTTATATTGATATAACACATTATGATGATTAAATGCTTTGGTTTTGAATGATGATATGATCATTGGTATGCATTGATGGGAACATATAATTAATGAGCATAAACCATGGGGAAGTTTAGTTTGGAATACAACTAGATAAACCACAGTGTTTATTTCAGTTGAAAATACTTGATATGAATTGGTTAAATTGTTGTTTGTAGTGTTGTAGGATTCTATCACCAAATATAGGCAAAGGTTTAGTCATGGTCTATCGAAGAGGTAGTGGGCTGATGACTGGATAAGTTGCGACTGACTCGTACGTATGCCCTATACATAAGCTTTCTTTGGTTTATCATGATTATGTCGGTGTTAGGATTTGGTGTGGAGAATCTGAGGTTAGTTATGGTTTTGGATAGGGGTTTATGGTTTGGTCCCTAAGTATAGTCAAGCACACATGGTTATGGTTTATCGAAATGGTGGTGGGCTGGAGGATGGATAGGTTGCGACCGACTCCTACGTATGCTCTATCCATAAATTTATTTTGGTCTATCATGGACGTGTCAGTGATGTGATTTAGTGAGGAGGATCTGATGTTTTGATTTGGTTTTAGTAAAAGTATAAGCTTCTATCACTAAATGTTGGCAAGGACACATGGTCATGGTTTATCGAAATGGTGGTGAGCTGATGTCTGAATACGTTGCGACCGACTTCTACGTATGCCCTATACTTATTTCGGCATAATAAATTTATTGAAACATTAAACGATGGTGAGGACTCAAATATTACTTTAAAACGCGAATATTATTTCAAGAAAGATTAACTAAATAGTTTGTTCGAGTGGGTGACGTATCACACGAATACATTTATTAAGATTAATAACTCCGAAACATTATTCCATAATTTATTAATCAAGTTGGAATACAATACGAGCATTGTATTCATAAAGGTGACGATCTTTACGAATATAAACTTGAGTTACGCTTCCAGCGAGATAACCAAAATAAATACTTTTACGATATTTAAGATAATAAAAAAAGGATTTAAAACTGTTTATTAGGAATCACAACCTTAAAGGATTTAAAAGAAAAACATTTTTATAAAATATTTATTTCGTGATTTAAAAGTCATTTTATTAAAATCCAACGAAAAAAACTAAAACGATAACGCGTAAACAATAATAACCGAACGCATGGAATTGACTCGGACTATAAAAGGGATGGATCACATCTACTTCTTCATCTTCCAGCCCTCTCTCTCTCTCTCTTGAAACCCAAACACGTCACTTTCTCTCTCTAGATTCTCTCTCTAGAGATCTCTTCCATTTCTTAACCATTTTGCTTGATTATGGTGTCAAAAAGTTTCTCCGCTTGTCTAGATCACGAACCCACGAAGATTTCGAGATAAAAACCGTGATTTGAAAGTAGATCTTTGAGTTTTATTTTGGTTGTTAGGGTTTTCTACAAACTCAAAAAACCACGGCTTTAGCCGGTTTTAAACACTCCTTTTCGACCCATACTCCTTCTAAACAAATTTTCGCAGATATACCCACTCAAAACGACCATATATTTGACTACTGAAACCCGTTTTGAGCGAACAGCTCGTAAGAATGAGCTGCTCAATCTTGTGAACACTCATTCGTGTGAATACTTATTCACATGAACCATTCGAGTGAATACTCATTCGCATGAATCATTCGGGTGAATGGCCATTAACGTGACTCATTCGTGTGAATGACCATTAGCGTGACTCATTCGTGTGAATACTCATTAGCATGACTCATTCTTATGAATATCAAAAGAATGAGTCATTCTCACTATACGAACTCAGTTAACGACTCTGATTTAAAAGAGAACAATCAAATGATGAATTATAGCCCAAACATATCGTCAAATCTTAATTGTAGGATTCGAGTAAAGTTCCGTTTCCTACGTTCGCTTATTGAAAGACTAAGCAAACCACTTAGCCAAGGGGAGTTCTCATAACCCCCTTTTAAATCTTTTGCTTTTAAACTCGGGGTGGAACATGTATACCAAAACTATTATTATTTTGATATTACATGTGTTGAACTGGGTTATCACGGAGATGACGAACATGATTTTTGTGTAATTAATTTAATTGAATTAAATGTTTTGTGATGATATTTTTAGATGCCCACGAGCTTATGAACAATTTACACATCCCTCATGGCATCTTGACGTTTCCGCCATCTGTCGGGGTGTTACAGATTGGCATCAGATCCTGGGGTATAAGGAATTAGGTTACTAGAAATGGATGACCTAGTCTATAACCATAGGATACCCTAGTATGAATTATTTCATACACTAGTTAATATATTCAGGATTTCATGCTTATATGTTTATTACATGTTAACAGCAATCCTACTATATATAATGTGTACTACATAATAACTATTATATGATAGGTGATACATGATTCTTGTTAATTTTTCCTTTATTTGACTGATTGAGCCCTGAGTACTCGATAAGAACATACTCGTGATGTATTGTAAAGGTGCTAGGCTGGCGGTTGAAGCAATTGCGACTAACTTCTACATATGCCCTATACATATACCAATTACAGTACATTGGGTGGATGTCAGTGCTGAGGAAGAAGGGAAGTATTTATTTAGGGTTAATTTATCTATCCTTGATCACTAGACAATAACACACTCGTAGTATACTACAAAGTTGGTGGGCTGGCTGCTAGATTGGTTGCGACCTACGTATGCCCTTTGCATAAACCATTTGTGGTATATTGGGGGTCTGTAAGTGTCAGGAGTTGAGGAAAATAACTAGGATTTTGTTGGGAATTGTTGGTGGAAATTGTTGTTGGAAAGGATTGGATGGACTTATTTGGAAAACACGGATACGCTCATTTATGAATACTCTTTATGCATATATATTTAAGGGAGGATATGAACACTTAGTGACAATATGGACACTTAGTGATGATATGAACCCTTATTGATGATATGAACGCTTAGTGATAGGATAGAATTTGAGTAAACTTAGACATTAGTGGAGCTTAAATGTAAGGTCAATATAGACATTAAGTGAACTTAGAAAATAGGTGAACCTAGATGTTAGGTGAATTGAGACATTAGGCGAACCTAGATGTCAGGAGAACTTGAATTTACTTTGCTCATACTTATCCTACTTAGGGTAAGGCTGTGAAGTATAACATTTGGGGAGAGACTTATTTAGACCCTAAATTATAGCAAGGGCATAATCGTGGTGCGTTGCAACGGTGGTGGGACAACGGATGATGCGACTGCGGTCGATGTCCGGAGAACTTGAATTTACTTTGCTCATACTTATCCTACTTAAGTAAGGCTATGAAGTATAACATTTGGGGAGAGACTTATTTAGACCCTAAATTATAGCAAGGGCATAATCGTGGTGCGTTGCAACGGTGGTGGGATAGCGGATGATGCGACTGCGGTCAAGTCTACGTATGCCCTATATATAAACTAGTTGCACTGCATCGGGAGGTTGTAGGGTTAGTATAGGGTGTAGGATATTTTAAATTTAGGAACATTTATTTAATATTAGATATGACAAATTAGGATGCTTTAGTATAAAATTAGGGAATTAGTGCCTATAATGAGTTTGAGAATACAGAAAGGAGACAAGTATAGTTCCATATATGTAATCCTAACTATTAAAATTAAGTCATTGGAATTTTGTTTGGATGACTTACGGTGTAAACGGTAGTAACATCTTTCTAACATTCTTCGAAAGATGTCGCTGCGCCGTCACAACGAAGATAATAGAAACACCAACAATGGGGATGCTATCAGCAACAATGTCAATATCGGCATGCCAGATTTAGCAATCTCGTTACTGGGTTGGTGACTCAATTGAATCAAGCCAACCAAACACTCAATCAGAACAGGGGTGGTGCAAACCCACCTTTTTGCACTTTCAAGCATTTTAACTCTTCTAAACAGACGAAATTCATGGGTGCTGATGGAGCCACTGGTCTGTTGCAGTAGTTTGAGAATATTGAGAAAACCTTCATTAACAGTGACTGCCCTGAGAATTTAAAAGTGCGCTATGCCACAAGTATTTTCTAAAAGAGAGCACTAACTTAGTGGAACGACGAGAAACGAACTAGGGGAGTTGATGCGGCCCTAGCACTGACTTGGAATGTAGTTAAAACTACAATGACCACAGAGTTCTGGGAACTCAAGCAGGATAGGGGAGAATCTGATCTATAATTCCCGTTTTCATGAGCGGAGCTTATTAGTACCTCATCTAGTGACACCATTGGAAAGAGCTAAAGAGAAATACATAGGCGGTCTACGTATGCATATTCAAGACACCGTCTTTGGCAGCAACCCTACCATTCTAGAAGCTGTAATCCGCCTATCTGCTACATTGATGGATAATAATGTGAAGGCTGGAATACTAACACGAAAGGGAACAAAGAAGACTGAAACGAAGAGAGCTGCAAAAGAGACTTCAGCTAGTTTAACTAAAAGCAACAATCGAAAGCGGAAGGCAAGAAGTTTTGGTGTGACTACTCCGGTTGCTCAGGCTACTCAACAATCGTCTAAAAACTCCAATGTCACACCCCGAGCTGGTGGGCTGGATTGACTTTCCAGTCAGGCGGAAGGTTTTCGGGGCGCAATATTGCTTGATAATCATATTGATCAGATTGCTTACATAGCACATGAGATATAATGAGAAATGCTAACATGAAAATGATATAGAATTACAAAGTTAAATTACACAATACATGTTCATAATTTAACTAAGTAAATCTACCCAAAAAGAATCATTGAGTTTCTATCTCGTATCTACACAAGATTTACAAAAGATGATTCAGAGTTATGTCATTCAAAATATGCACATCACAAAAATAAGCTAGGTCTCTTCTAAAGTCCACTAGCTTAATCCTGCTGCTTGTAATCTAGACTTGTTCATCACATGAGAAAACATGCACTTAAAAAAAGTCAACACTAGGTTGGTGAGTTCATAAGTTTAGTATTTGAAATCCTTGTATTCTTTTCATTCACAAATCTCAATGTCACACACAAGTCTTATTGATATTGTCTCATCCGTCTCATTCAATGTACTTTCCATAGTTATACTTACAAGTAGTATGTCATCCAAGTTAAGCATGCTTATATATAGGGCATACGTATCACGAATGAAGCCGCCAGCCCACCACATACTTAACAGAATTCAACACCACTTGCAATACAACTATGGATATCCATTTCTATCTCACATGTGTTCAACCCATTTGATATTCCCCCATAGATTTTGTTCATCACCCGTAGTGTTATATGTGTAGAATAAACGGGTATGAGGAAAGTAAATCATCAAAACCTAAGTCATGATAATCCCTCAGTGTTTTAAGGAAAACAGATTTATTAAATCTTATCCTTATTATTATTCTCTCGAGTGAAGGGTTAACTATAATTTACGTCAAATTATAGAAGTAATAGCTAACTCTTCAGTATTGTTCTTGACCTAAATGTATAGAGCATATATGGGACCCATGGTGGGCCTCAGGTAATCAGACCACAATGCCACCCATTTACCTCTATCCCATTTGTGTTCTCATAGATTCATTGCCTTCAACGAGACTATTACTAATAATATGACTTAAGTGAAAATTAATGCCTCTGTCTACCAGTTAATAGAATCGAAGGATTTAATTACAATTAGTTTCTATAGATTAATATCACCATGTGTCGTTTACCAAACCTGACTAATGCAGCCCTGTTACCGGTCATATGATACCAGCCAATGATAATGATATACGATTAACGTACCGACCTCACTCGTTTGCGGTTTGTCAAACCTATGGTACCAGTACGCTATCGTCGGTTTAGTCACACTAAATTAAGTGGTAAACAATTTACTTGTAGGGACTTACGATTGGACATGAATTCATGAACACATGATTGTTGTGATATAATACAAAGAGTCTATATAGTAATTATTGATTGTGTTCCCAAAAGTTATTGTCTCCATGTTACCTGTTCTCAGTGTATGTGTTCTCAAAGTTTTAACAAGGTGTTATAAGAACTAGTCTTATTACACAGTGTCACTAAATGTGGTGAATGATATCATCATCATGAAATTATGTTATCATGATTATCATTCGTGATGTCACTTTTATTTTTCTCTATGTTATCTCCTGTTCATCTTTGTAATAATGACAAAGGGTTATAAGATTTAATCTTATAACTCATGTTATTCTATTGTGTTGATGAAATCATGAAACTATGTTATCATGATTCATCAGTGATATCTCAAACATGTCAAACACACAAGCATACATGAAATGATATGTGATAATAAAGAAAAATCAATATTATCTAAATCATAGAATAAATGAAATATTCCACTAAAATCTTTTAAGTAATTAAAAGAGTTTATCATGTTTCTCAGCCCAACATTTAAAATCAAAAGATTAGAAAAGGGGTGTATGAACCATTGTTATCGTTTAGTCTTAAGTCTCTTGTAATGTCATATACTAATACTTAACCCATTTTAGATTAAATATTAATATCATAAAGTGTTTATTGTCACATGTTTTAAACTTCGACTATCAACTTGACATCTTGTCTTATTTAACGAAAATATAACATTTCTTAGGGTGTTAGTGTTACACTTAGTATCTTAATATCATGTTAACTTAAAATGATTATTATCATTTTAATATATTAACATAAGTAAAGTGTTGTGATAACTTATTTATTTTGTTCGTTAAAAACACATTTAACAAAGGTGTTTTATCAACTAAGTTCAAAGTTAGTTAACATCTTTTTAGTATAACCCAACTAAAGTTTATATCAAACCATCATTTGTTACTACTCCCCTTGTTGTTCTATATTATCCTCTTTATCTTTAAAACTCATTTCTTATAGTTTAGGATGTTTAAAACTTGTTTTAACTGATATTGATGGCAACCTAGTTTAGGATCGATGGACTTTATAAGAGAAATAATCCCAAACGACTTCCTATGGACCCTACCTTGTTTCCCTCAACATATTGATCTTGATTCTACATAATTTCGTTTATTTTTAAGTTCATATTGCTTGGATGATGTCATATTACTAGTATCAATAAGGTTCTAGTCCTAACAGGTCACCGAGATTACTAGTATTGACTAACAACCCCAGAAGCCCCATGCCTACACTATTAGTATCGAAGCTGACCCAACTTCGATCCTATGGCTTCGATATTGGTTAGTATCGATGGGATCTTGGTTCTGGATCCTTGGGTTAGTCGAATCTAGCATTGTCGAAGGATGAACAGGGCTGAGGGACATCGAACTTGCCAATATCGATGGACTAAGTTGGTTTCTTCTCCAAGTAGCCCATCGATACTATTGAGCTGAGTTGTTCCCGTCGAGATAAGTGCTTCTTGCATCGATACTACTACCAAGAGTTCTAAATCTTTAATCCAGCATTATCCTAGTGTGATGAACTTAATTTCATGCATATTTAACATGATTTGAGGGTAGAAATCTAAGTTTTGTTTTCATCCATCTGGTGATGAACAAACCCAGCAAACTTGCAAATTGTAACTTCTCATACCTTCAAATTAGTGGATTTCAGAGCCTATCCTTCGTACTTTCAGGTAGGGAATGTCAAGACCTTCGTTTTGATACCAAATTTGAGAGATTTGGTTAAATATTGAGAGAGATAAGTGAGTTTTTGTGGTGATTTCTAGTGAGAGAGTGCTAAAACCGGAAGAGAGAGTGAGTTGAGGTTGGTGATGCATTAAATGTGATATTTAATGCTTGAGTTGGGTTTTTATACCCCACTTAAGTTCAGGTTCATTCGGCTTGCTCGGTTCTCGTTTTCGTTGCGTTTACAGAACGCAATACGTGTTAGTTTTGTAATTTAGATAAATAGCTTTCTAAAACCATTTTAAGGTTGTAATTCCTAATAAATATTTTCTATTTATTTTTCTTATTTTATTATTACGAAAACGTTTATTAATTTCGTTTCGTCAGATCGTATCGCCTTCGCACGTATTCGTTCGAATCGTCACCCGAACGAACACGACGATGGCTTTACTTTATGATGTTTTTGATTTCTACTTCTCAGTTATTGTTCAGAACGTTAAACCCCCAAATATTTTTGTGTGAATCGTGAACCACACAAACACACTGTCAGTTTATTATTCGGAAACGATTCTAAATTTCTGCTTTGTATTGAGTTTCCTCACTGACGGGCTTAACTAAACTCACCTAATTGCACATAATCATACTTGTTTCACTTTGTTTACTCATGAAATTTGCGAATATCATATCGCAACTGATATGTTTTGGTTACTTGTTCTCACACTGTTGTTTCACATGAATTGTTGTATTTTTGTATTTAAATTTTCATTCAAACACATACAACTGTTACTTGTTTTAATAGTCCTATTGTCACACAACTGTTATTCACAATGTATTTACTCATAGTAAAAGGTGAAAGTACACATATCGTATGGATTGCCAGACGATCTGGTATTGGTTGTCACAGTCTCCCTTGTTAAAGAAACTTCGTCCAGAAATTTATGCATCATTGTCGGGCTCCACGTCTTCAAACAGGTGGGGATACTTTGTCTTCATGTGATCCTCACGCTCCCAGGTAAATTCTGGTCCGCGCTTGCAGTTCCAACGAACCTTTACGATAGGGATACGGCTTCGTTTTAGTCTCTTGACTTCACGATCCATAATCTCTACAGGTTCCTCAATGAAATGTAGTTGTTCATCCACTTGTATTTCTTCCAAAGGTATGACTAACGATTCGTCAGCGAGACATCTCTTAAGATTGGATACATGAAACACGTCATGTACACCGCTGAGTTCATCAGGAAGTATGAGTCTGTATGCCACAGAACCAATCCGTTGAGTTATCTCGAATGGTCCGTCATACCTTGGTGCTAACTCGCCTTTAGCCCCAAAACGAACCACGGCTTTCCACGGGGACACTTTCAACATGTCTCGGTCACCCACCTGGAATTTCAAAGGCTTTCGCCGTTTGTCTGCGTAACTCTTTTGGCTGCTACGTGTTGCTTGTAATCTTTGTTGAATCTGGGCTATCTTATTAGTAGTCTCCTGAATAATTTTGGACCTAGTGATTATGTTATCTCCCACTTCGGTCCAAAAAATTGGAGACCGACATTTTCTACCATACAGTGCTTCGAACGAAGCACATCTGATACTGATGTGGTAGCTATTGTTATAGGAGAACTCGATCAGTGGTAGATGATTGTCCCAACTTCCACCGAAGTCTAGGACACATTTCTTCAACATATCCTCTAGGGTTTGGATTGTTCACTCGCTTTGACCATTTGTTTGTGGATGGTAAGCGGTGCTCAAGTTTACACTTGTCCTTAAGGATTGTTGCAAAGATTGCCAGAACCGCGATGTAAATCGACTGTCCCGGTCTGAAATAATAGATAATGGCACACCGTGCCGTACTACTATCACATTTACATAGGGTCTTGCTAGGTTTTCCATCTTGTAGTTTTCTCTAATCGGTAAGAAATGAGCGGACTTATTCAATCTGTCAATGATGACCCATATAGAATCATGTCCACTGAAAGTACGGGGTAGCTTGGTTATAAAATCCATAGCTATTTGTTCCCACTTCCATTGTGATATTTCTGGTTGTTCCAGCAAACCTGATGGTTTCTGGTGTTCAGCTTTGACTTTAGCACATGTTAGACACTTACCAACATAAGTAGCCACATCCTTCTTCATACCCGGCCACCAATAAAATGACCTCAGATCATGGTTCATCTTATCTGAACCAGGATGAACAGAATATCATGTTTTTTGTGCTTTGTCAAGAATGAGTTTTCGAAGTTCATCTATGGCTGGGATCCATACCCGATTTGGAAGCAGATAACCCCGTCTTGTCTTACTGTTTCTCGGCTCCACAGTCGAGCTCGTTTCTCAAGTTGTTTCTGGTCACCGCTTCTTGTTGTGCTTGTAGAATTTGATCTCTTAGACTTGTTTGCACAGTCATTCCCATTGCCCTAACACGCATTGGCTTGACCCATTCCCTTCGGCTCAAAGCGTCAGCTACAACATTAGCTTTGCCTGGATGGTATTTGATCACACAATCGTAATCGTTCAGGAGCTCGACCCAACATCTATGTCACATGTTAAGCTTCTTTTGATCAAATATGTGCTGTAAACTCTTGTGATCCGTGAAGATCATGCACCTGGTACCATATAGGTAAAGCCTCCAAACCTTTAGAGCGAAGACAACAACTCCCAATTCTAAGTCATGCATCGTGTAATTCTTCTCATGGATCTTCAACTGTTGTGATGTGTAGGAAATGACTTTCTCGTTGCATTAAAACACAACCGAGTCCCTGATGGGATGCATCGCAATAAACCACAAAGTCATCATTGCCCTCTAGGGGTGTTAGGACTGGGGCATTGCACAATCTTTGTTTCAATGTTTGAAATGCCTCTTGTTGCTTCTGCGTCCACACAAATGGTTCGCTTTTATGGGTTAGCTTGGTGAGTGGCAAGGCTATCTTAAAGAAATTCGAAATGAATCTCCTATAATAACCAGCTAGACCCAGAAATGATCTGATTTCAGTAGGTATTGTGGGCACGTCCGAATTCTTGATTGCCTCGATCTTGATTACTGTTAATCACGTAACCCAAGACCTGAACTTCTCTTAGCCAAAATTCACACTTCGAGAATTTGGCATAGAGTTGTTCATTCTTTAAAATTTCCATGATTTTTCTAAGGTGTTGTTCGTGTCTTTCTTACTATTTGAATAGATCAGCATATCATCAATAAAGATGATAACAAACTGATCTAAATACGGCTTACTCACTCGGTTCATTAGATCCATGAACACTGTCGGTGCGTTTGTCAAACCGAATGGCATCACCATGAACTCATAGTGTCCATATCGACTACGAAAGGCCTTCTTGGGTATGTCTTCTTCTTGTATCCAGAGCTGGTGATAACCTGAACACAGGTCTATCTAAGAGAAATATTGTGCTCCCTGCAATGGATCAAACAGATTATCAATCCTCGGTAACGGGTACCGATTCTTGATTGTGAGCTTATTAAGCTATCTGTAATCAATGGACATTCTGAAGGATCCATTCTTGACAAACAAAACCGGAGCTCCCCATGGTGAGAAACTCGGTCGGATGAACCCCTTGTCTAGTAACTCTTGTAGTTGATTGGACAATTCCTGCATTTCTGATGGCGCGAGTCTATAAGGAGACTTAGCCACAGGAACCGCTCCAGGAATGAAATCAATTGGGAACCGCACCTATCGCTCGGGTGGCAGTCCCAATAGATCATCCAGAAAAACATCTGCGAAGTCTTTCACTACTGCTACATCTTGAATCTTGATCGCCTTCTTGTCTTTCTCCACAACGTGAGCGAGAAATGCTACACACCGTTTCCTTAAGCACCTGCGTGCCTTCATGCATGATATTATTTTGACACTGCGATTTGTTTGATCTCCATGAATCTCCAACACCCAATTGTTCTCCACTAGAATACGTAGTAGTTTTTCGGAACAGATGATTTCAACCCTGTTAAAGTACAACCAGTCCATTCCAACAATGTTATCGAAACTTCCCAGTTCCATTGGTATTTAATCAATGGAAAATGTGTGGTCATCAAGTGTCAATGGGCAGTTCCTAAGTACTATACTAACTGTTATTTGTTTGAAAATTAGGTAAGGGGAGTCTAATGATTCCTCTATACAATTAAGTTTACGTACAAAGTCGAAAGAGATAAAACTCTGATTCGCCCCAGTGTCAAATATTATAGATTCATAAAATTCATGTAAAAGAAATGTACCAGTGACCACATTAGGGTCTTGTCATGCAGCAGCTGCTCCAATTTGAAAGGCTCGTCCTCGTGCTAATGGAGCCCTTTGTGGAATTCTCTTGGGACAATCCCGAGAGAATTTTCGAGGTTCACCACAGGTGTACAAAGACCTGTTATCAGTAGCAGCAACCATCACTGCAGTGTTGTTGTTCCTGTTCTAAGCCCCCGTGCTCTTGCATTGATTGGCCCAATGACCAAACTTTCCACAGTTATTGCACTGCCTACACTAAGAAGTTGGTTGATGAATGATACTGACAGTTGTTGCATAGAGGAGCCGTGCCAGTGTAAGGCCTCTTGATCTCCAGTGGTAGTGGTTGTGTGGCCTGTTGTGTTTGGGTGGTCGCAACATAAGTCTTGACCACTTTCGGTTTCTTTGTCGGGCGTTTATCCGGCTTCCTTGAGCTTCCAGCCTTTGCTGCTTCTGCTTCTTTCTTCAGTGCCACGGAGGTACCCATTACGTCTGTCAATGTTGCTGACAGAGTGGCAGCCATCTCCAAGGTGATTGGGTGGGCAGCAATCACATGCCCCTGGACACAAGCTGGTAGTCCACCAACGTACCGCTCGATCCGTTTCTCCACTGTTGGCACTATATCTGGTGCCAATGTCGCTAGCTCATGAAATCTGGTGGTGTAGGCCAAATGCCCAGCACCAATCTTGACATGATTGGGTAGCTCCGTCTCATCCTTCTTCAATTCGTTTCTTGGGAAAAACTCGTCCCTCAACATAATCTTAAATTCCTCCCAAGGCATAGACAGTGCCTCATCTCTGCCCCTGGTTTGCACCTGGGCATACCATGATGTCAGAGCCTGCTTGTTAAACGAGCCTGCAGCATACCTCACCTTGTGCTGTTCAGGACTGCCACTAATTTCGAGGGTCGTCTCCATCTTCTCGATCCGTTGGATCAAGCCGACAGCTCCCTCGTTGCCACCAAATGTTGATGGCTTGCATCCTACAAAGCTCTTGTAGGAATAGTCTTGTTGATGTCTGGTGTTCCCGTTGCCTTCACCAGATAAGTTGCTATTACTGTTGTCGTTGTTGGAGTTGATATGTTTCATCATGTCGAGAATCACTTCACTAAGTTGACTAGTCAGCAGAGTGGCCAGTGCGATAGTAGCCGGATCTAACTCATGGTTGTGTGGTGGTTGATGAGGTGGAGTATGCGGAGGAGGAGGTGGAGGTGGAGGGGATATAGGTGGTGATGGTGTCGGTGAGTGTTGAGGTGAATGCGGTGGTGGTGGCAACAAAGGTGATGGTGTTCTTGGCGGCATTCTGATCACAACCGAAAAGACATCGGTTAGTGCAATGATCAAACGTAGAAGACATATGCAAATAAAGTCTTAAGTCCTATGTTCTCAACACGGATATGCTCATTTAAGAATACTCTTTATGCATATATATTTAAGTGAAGATATGAACACTTGGTGACAATATGGACACTTAGTGATGATATGAACCCTTATTGATGATATGAACGCTTAGTGAAGGGATAGACTTTGAGTATACTTAGACATTATGGGAGCTTAAATGTAAGTTCAACTTAGACATTAGGTGAACTTAGAAAATAGGTGAACCTAGATGTCAAGTGAACTGAGACATTAGACGAACCTAGATGTCCGGAGAACTTGAATTTACTTTGCTCATACTTATCCTACTTAGGGTAAGGCTGTGAAGTAGAACATTTGGGGAGAGACTCATTTAGGCCCTAAATTCTAGTAAAGGCATAATCATGGTGCGTTGCAACGGTGGTGGGACGACGGATGATGCATGTTCGGTCAAGTCTACGTATGCCCTATATATAAACTAGTTGCACTGCATCGCCGCGCCGTCAAAAAGAAGATAATAGAAACACCAACAATGGGGATGCTAACAACAACATTGTCAATACCGGCATGCAAGAGTTAGCAAATCTCATTACTGGGTTGGTGACTCAATTAAATCAAGCCAACCAAACACTCAATCAGAACAGGGGTGGTGCAAACCCACCTGTTTGCACTTTTAAGCATTTTAACTCTTGTAAACCGATGAAATTCACGGGTGCTGAGGGAGGCACTGGTCTATTGCAGTGGTTTGCGAGTATTGAGAACACCTTCATTGACAGTGACTGCCCTGAGAATTTGAAGGTGTGCTATGCCACAAGTATTTTCCAAAAGAGAACACTAACTTGGTGGAATGGCGAGAAACGAACTAGGGGAGTTAATGCGGCCCTAGCACTAACTTGGACTGAAGTTAAAACTCTGATGACCACAGAGTTCTGGGAACTCAAGCAGGATAGCGGGGAGAATCTGATCTATAATTCCTGTTTTCATGAGCTGAGGTCATTAGTATCTCATCATGTGACACCATTGGAGAGAGCTAAAGAGAAATACATAGGCGGTCTACCTATACAGATTCAAGACACCGTCTTTGGCAGCAACCCCACCACTCTGGAAGCTGCAATCCGCCTATCTGCTACATTGATGGATAATCATGTGAAGGCTGGAACACTTACACGAAAGGGAACAAAGAAGACTGAAATGAAAACAGCTGCAAAAGAGTCTTCAACTGAAGTCAAGACTGACCCAGCTAATTCATCTAAAAGCAGCAATCGAAAGCGGAAACAAGAAGTTTTGCTGTGACTACTCCGGTTGCTCAGGCTACTCAACAGTCATCTAACAACTCCAATGTCACACCCCGAGCCGGCGGGCTGGATCAACTTTTTAGTTGGGCTGAAGGTTCTCAGGGCGCGATGTCGCTTGATAATCATAGTGATCAGATTGTTTACATATCACATGAGATATACTGAGATATGCTAACATGAAAATGATATAGAATTACAAAGTTAAATTCCACAATACATGTTCATAAGTTAACTAAGTAAATCTACCCAAAAATAATCATTGAGTGTCTATCTTTTATCTACACAAGATTTACAAAAGATGATTTAGAGCTATGTCTTTCAAAATATGCACATCACAAAAGTAAGCTAGGTCTCTTCTAAAGTCCACTAGCTTAATCCTGCTGCTTGTAATCTAGACCTGTTCATCACCTGAGGAAAACATGCATTTAAACAAAGGCAACACTAGGTTAGTGAGTTCATAAGTTTAGTAATTGAAATTATTGTATTCTTGTCATTCTCAAATCTCAATATCACACACAAGTCTTATTGATATTTTCTCATCCGTCTCACTCAATGTACCCTCCATAGTTATACTTACAAGTAGTATGTCATCCAAGTTAAGCTTGCTTATATATAGGGCATACATATCACGAATGTAGCCGCCAGCCCACCATATACTTAACAGAATTCAACACCACTTGCAATACAAATATGGATACCCATTTCTATCTCACATGTGTTCAACCCATTTGATACTCCCCCATAGATTTTGTTCATCACCCGTAGTGTTATGTGTGTAGAATAAAAGTGTATGACATAAGTAAATCATCAAAACCTAAGAGATGATAATCCCTTAGTGTTTTAAGGAAAACAAATTTATTAAATCTTATCCTTATTATTATTCTCTCGAGTGAAGGGTTAACTATAATTTACTTCAAATTAAAGAAGTAATAGCTAACTCTTCAGTATTGTTCTTGGCCTAAATGTATAGAGCATATATAGGACCCATTGTGGACCTCACGTAATCAGACCACAATGCCTCCCATTTACCTCTATCCCATTTGTGTTCTCATAGGTTCATTGCCTTCAACGAGACTATTACTAGTTATATGACTTGAATGAAAATTAATTCCTTCGTCTACCAGTTAATAGAATCGAAGGATTAAATTACAATTAGTTTCTTTAGATTAATATCACCATGTGTCGTTTACCAAACCTGAATTATGCAACCCTGTTACGGGTCATACGATACCGGCCAATTATAATGATATACGATTAACGTATCGACCTCAGTCGTCGGCGGTTTGTCAAACCTATGGTACCACTACGCTATCGTCGGTTTAGTCGCACTAAATTAAGTGGTAAATGATTACTTGTAGGGAATTACGACTGGACATGAACTCATGAACACATGATTGTTGTGATGTAATACAAACTATCTATATAGTAATTATTGATTGTGTTCCCAAATGTTATTGTCTTAATGTTACATGTTCTCAGTTATGTGTTCTCATAGTTTTAACAAGGTGTTATAAGAACTAGTCTTATTACACATTGTCACTAAATGTGGTGAATGATATCATCATCATGAAATTATGTTATCATGATTATCATTCATGATGTCACTTGAATTTGTCTCTATGTTATCTCCTGTTCATCTTTGTAACAATAACAAAGGGTTATAAGATTTAATCTTATAACTTATGTTATTCAATTGTGTTGATGAAATCATGAAACTATGTTATCATGATTCTTCCTTGAAATCTCAAACATGTCATAAACATACAAGCATACATGAAATGATATGTGATAATAAACAAAAATCAATATTATCTAAATCATAGAATAAATGAAATATTGCACTAAAATCTTTTATGTAAATAAAAGAGTTTAGCATGTTTCTCAACCCCGCATTTTAAAATCAAAAGATTAGAAAAGGGGCGTATTAACTCACCTAGATGTTGTAGTGGTTGACTAAGTAATCACAAAATGCACGCGCTCGTTGTTGTTCTTGATATCGTATTCATGATCCTGTGTTTGATTCCAATTGTGTGTAACTTATAAGCATAAGTTATTGACATGTGTGTGTGTCAACCCTAAAGTTGGTTAACACTTAGCACTTGTAAACCGTTGTTATCGTTTAGTCTTAAGTCTCTTGTAATGTCATATACTAATACTTAACCCATTTTAGATTAAATATTAATATCATAAAGTGTTTATTGTCAAATGTTTTAAACTTGGACTATCAACTTGACATCTTGTCTTATTTAAAGAATACATAACATTTCTTAGGGTGTTAGTGTTACACTTAGATTAAATATTAATATTATAACCTATGTATATTATAAAAGGTGGTATCTCTAAAATATTCATGCATGCATGTTATTCATATGTGTGTTATTTTTTCAATTCCTTTATGGTTTTAGCTCGAATAACCTAAGTCCAACCCCTAGTTAAGGGAATTTCGTCCCGAAATTCAACTTGGAGTGACCGTAGTAATTAAATGTGGGTACTTAAGCTTCATATGGTCTTCCCGTTCCCAAGTGAATTCTGGACCCCGCTTCGATTCCCAACGCACTTTGACAATTGGAATTCTACTGCGTTTGAGCTTTTTAACCTCACGATCCATTATCTCAACTGGTCTTTCAACAAAGTTCATGGTATCATCGACGCGAATGTCATCGAGTGGTACCTGAAGATCCTGATCAGCTAAGCACTTTCTTAAGTTGGACACGTGAAACGTCGGGTGCACATTACTAAGTTCAGGAGGAAGTTCCAACTTATAGGCAACCTTCCCGATCCGTTCAAGGATCTTAAAAGGGCCAACATATCGTGGAGCAAGTTTACCTTTCTTCCCGAATTGGACAACACCCTTCCAAGGCAATACCTTAAGTAATACCATATCTCCCACTTCAAACTCTAAAGGTTTTCGTCGTTTATCCGCATAACTCTTCTGTCGACTGCGTGCAGCTAACAGATTGTCGCGAATCTGACGGATCTTGTCAGTCGTTTCCTGAATAATCTCGGGACCAGTGATCTGCGATTCGCCGACCTCGGTCCAACAAATAGGTGACCGACATTTCCTGCCATAAAGAGCTTCAAACGGTGCCATACCAATGCTCGCGTGATAACTGTTGTTATACGAGAACTCGACCAATGGTAAATGACTATCCCAATTGCCACCGAAATCGATGACACAAGCTCTCAACATGTCTTCCAATGTCTGAATCGTTCACTCCATCTGTCCATCCGTTTGAGTATGATAGGCAGTGCTAAGATCCAGTCTTGTTCCAAAGGCTTCATGGAGTGATTCCCAAAATCGTGCTGTGAAACGAGCATCACGATCCGATATTATGCTCAAGGGAATACCATGTCGACTAATGATCTCATCAATGTAGATTCGAGCTAACTTCCGCACAGGGTACGTTTCGCGTATCAGTAAGAAATGAGCCGACTTGGTTAATCTATCAACTATCACCCATATACTATCCTTGCCATTTGCGGTTCGTGGAAGTTTAGTAACGAAATCCATAGAGATATTCTCCCACTTCCACATCGGTATTTCTGGTTGCAATAACAATCCTGAAGGTCGCTGGTGTTCTGCCTTGACTTTAGCACAGTTAAGGCACTTAGACACATACTCAGCAATATCCTTCTTCATTCCAGGCCACCAGTACAAGTCCCTAAGGTCTTGATACATCTTATCAGAACCCGGATGGATTGAGTAACGAGACTACAGCTTCATTCATAATCATCATTCTAAGATCACCTTTGTTCGGTATCCACAACCGATTCAAAGAATACATTACACCATCATCCTTAGTTTCCAACAAAATTTCAGCCCCGCAAGACATCTCATTTTTCAAGTTATCTTGAGCTAATGAGTGTTGTTGGGCTGTGAGAACATCACTTCGGAGACTAGTGTGCACTCGGACACTATGGATCTGAACTTGACTTTTGCGACTAAGCGCATCTGCTACTACATTCGCTTTACCAGGATGGTAGCGAATTTCACAGTCATAATCGTTTAACAGTTCAACCCATCTCCGTTGTCTCATGTTAAGTTCCTTCTGATTGAGAATAAGCTGTAAGCTTTTATGATCAGTGAACACTACACATTTTGTGCCATAAAGATAATGTCTCGATATCTTCAAGGCGAACACGACTGCTCCAAGTTCCAAATCGTGTGTGGTGTAGTTCTTTTCGTGAATCTTTAATTGCCTTGATGTATAAGCCACAACCTTTCCCCGTTGCATGAGAACACAACCGAGACCTAGGTTAGATGCATCACAATAGACTACAAAATCATCATTTCCGTCAGGCAGTGTCAAGACAGGAGCATCACAAAGTTTCTGCTTCAAAGTTTGAAACGCCTCTTCTTGCTTCGGTCCCCACTCATATGGTTTATTATTTTGTGTCAAAGAAGGGAGAGGGACAACAATCCTGGAGAAATTCGAAATAAACCGCCGATAGTAACCGGCAAGTCCAAGGAACGATCGAATCTCCGTGGGTGTCTTCGGTGTACTCCAATTCTTCACCGCGTCAATCTTTGCTAGATCCACGTAAACACCATATTCATTGACTATGTGCCCCAAGAACTGAACTTCCTTAAGCCAAAATTCACATTTAGAGAATTTGGCATACAGATGGTCTTTTCTTAGGATCTCCAAAACCAACTTAGATAAAATAAGTATAAGAACTTGTGGTTCTTCTGAGGAAATCCACAAGAATACCTGCATGAGATAATCCAACACATCTCCAAACTCAACAATCAAACACATTCACAAACACATGATCACATACCCAATCAATCACAATCAATCATAGATAATCATAGTCAATAATAGATAATCAACCACATAACCATTCAATCAATCTCAACATCAATATTCTCAAATAATATCTGTGACTATACATGGATATTATGTAATTAACATAAGTTAAAAACATGATCCATGGAGTGGAAGCTATCCACGTGACTATACATGAAGTCAAAGCAATTAACCGTAGTTAAAGGCAATGATTCACGGAGTGGAAACCATCCACGTGACAATACATGATGTCAAAGCAATTAACCGAAGTTAAAAGCGATGATTCACGGAGTTTGTGACAATACATGTAATCGTTGTTATTGACCGAAGTCAATGACAATGTTTACACGGATATATAACTGTAAGAGATAATCCATAAATAATGATAATTTTAAATGTGAATATCATATTGATAAACAGATATTAACCTTGTGTTCACAAAATAATATTTAATTTGGTATACATGTTTCAACTCCGAGTTTTTAACACAAAACAGTTTAAAGAAAGGGAGGTTATGAGAACTCACCTGAGTCCTTAAAATCTGTGTTTCCGTAATATGCGCGCTCGCGTAAGTGAAATCCAAGACAACTCAATCAACCTGTAATTATCGCGTGTTTGTATTCATAAGCATACACGTTTCATTTCATGTTAGTATCCATTCTAAACCCCTAAGTGTCTAGTTCTTTAGTTCATTTATTCTAAGTTACTTGCAACACCTAGGGTTTATCGATGGTCATCATAAAAATGTGATTTAAACTTGATAGTTTCAATTATCTAATATCGATAATTACTCGTGAACTCATATGTGTAGCCCTCGTAGGTAGGTATGCTTAAAAGTATTATCTTTATTCATACGCACCCCCATACATACATGGATGATTACTTAACTCCACCATCATTATCCAATTTGCAAAATCCACTTTAGGTTTAATGAAATCATGTTTAGATTATCCTCATAAAAAGGAACTCAAACCATGTAAACTCATCATTTATAACTTATGTATATTATAAAAGGTGGTATCTCTAAAATATTCATGCATGCATGTTATTCATATGTGTGTTAGTTTTTCCATTCCTTTATGGTTTTAGCTCGAATAACCTAACTCCAACCCCTAGATTCTTAGTCCTTAGGTTCGGCTATTACATGGCTCATCCCCCCCCCCCCTTAGGTTCACTGCTATCCTGTCCCAAAACCCTTAGGTTCGGCCAGGCTCCTAAGCCCAAGGTTCGGCCAACACCAAAAGTTATAGACCAAGGGTTCGCTGTCTCATGCAGGTCCCTAGGTTCATCCCTTCAACAGATATTAGCTAGGGTTCAGCATGCTTAAAGTGGGTTCGTCTAGGGTTTCATGGCTCCATAGGTTCGGTGACCAAAAAGGGTTCGTCCGAAATACCTAGGTTCGCCTAGCATCGAAGGGTTCGGCAAAAATGAAGTGAGGGTTCGCCCATGGTACGTGATTGCCAGCTGGTTCGCTTCATGATAAGGGTTCGTGGCCATGCATGGTTCGGCTAACAAAGGTTCGCCCAGTAGGGTTCGTAGGCTTGAGGTTCGCCGGACACATGCCTTGCTGCCTAGGGTTCGGCCCAAGGCCAAGGTTCAGGGTTCTTGAAGGTTCGGCCGAACCATACAGGTTCGCCGGCCTGTATGTGTTCTGCACGAGCTGAAATGCGTTCACCCTTCTCATCATCATGTCCCTAAACTTATAGATTCGTTCACAGCCTCACTAGGTTTACTACTAACCCTATTAACACATATCAAATCCAAGAATCGTGTAACAAGTTGGTAACTATTTTCAAATAGGGTTTTTAACCCAAACCGAAAAGTAAACTGGAGTTCCTACCTTCAAATCGTGATCAATCACTGTATTTTCTTGTATCTTCTTCTTCCTCTTGATCTTGTGGTCGTTTAGAGCCAAAACTCACGCGAATCCGTCAAGAAATGAAGAAGTTATCTTAGAGAGAAGTTTGGGTGGGTGAGGGTGACGAAAATTTGGTGTAGTGAGAGAGAGTGAGCTCTTTCAAATGAGGAAGAAGACAATTGGTGGGTTTTTATACCCCAGTCAATCCCCGCGTGCTCGGTCTCGTTTTTATCGCGATATAATAAAATAAATGTTCGGTTTTTAAGGTAAAACATATTGAAATCATAAAGCGTTAAATAAATAAGTTTCGTTTATAATAAAATAGTTTTCTCAAATATAAAATCATTTATATAAAATGTCTTCGTTTATTTTCGTTAAATAAATTATTTAAATGGATAATTCATTCGTTTTCGTTTAAGGTCGTGATTCCTAATAAACGTTTTAAGTTTCCAGTATTTAATTTAATATCGTTTGATATTATCTAATTATCTCATCGAGACGCATTACTCACGTACGTATTCGTAAAGATCGTCACCTTTGCGAATCCGACGCTCGTACCGTATTTCGATTTGATTTATTAATTATGGAATATCGTTTCAGAATATTATTCTTAATAATTATATTCGTGTGAATCGTCACCCACGCAAATACATTATTAAGTTAATATTTCTAAATTAATATCCGCGTTTAACTTACATTCGTAACCTCACCATCGCGTATTTAATTCCAGTTACACTTCCATTATTTTATTGATTTAAATATTATCTTCCCAAACCAAAACCCACGAAACCCAAGTCACTGACACATCCATGATAGACCGAAATATGCATATGTATAGGGCATATGTAAGGGTCAGTCGCAACTGCCCTAGCCACCGTCGCACCGCTATTTCGATAAACCATGACCATGTGTCCTTGACTATGTTTAGTAACCAAAAAACAACCAACTTAAATCCCCTTTCCATTTCCAAACCAAATCCATAATCATTAACAATATAATTGCGATAAACTTTCTGGTTTTGTTTAGTTGAGTTACAACTAAACTTCCCATGGTTTACGCGTATAATATGTTCTAAACATGTATACCAGTGACAGTGATAATCATCAAATAATTCATTATCATTAATAGTAATAAATCTCAGATTGTAACAGTACAATCGTACGGATGTACAGATGTACGGACGACCGGAAGTACGGTGATGTTACAGTCTCCCCTAGTTAAGGGAATTTCATCCCGAAATTCAACTTGGAGTGACCGTAGTAATTAAATGTGGGTACTTAAGCTTCATATGGTCTTCCCGTTCCCAAGTGAATTCTGGACCCCGCTTCGATTCCCAACGCACTTTGACAATTGGAATTCTACTGCGTTTGAGCTTTTTAACCTCACGATCCATTATCTCAACTGGTCTTTCAACAAAGTGCATGATATCATCGACGCGAATGTCATCGAGTGGTACCTGAAGATCCTGATCAGCTAAGCACTTTCTTAAGTTGGACACGTGAAACGTCGGGTGCACATTACTAAGTTCAGGAGGAAGTTCCAACTTATAGGCAACCTTCCCGATCCGTTCAAGGATCTTAAAAGGGCCAACATATCGTGGAGCAAGTTTACCTTTCTTCCCGAATCGGACAACACCCTTCCAAGGCGATACCTTAAGTAATACCATATCTCCCACTTCAAACTCTAAAGGTTCTCGTCGTTTATCCGCATAACTCTTCTGTCGACTGCGTGCAGCTAACAGATTGTCACGAATCTGACGGATCTTGTCAGTCGTTTCCTGAATAATCTCGGGACCAGTGATCTGCGATTCGCCGACCTCGGTCCAACAAATAGGTGACCGACATTTCCTGCCATAAAGAGCTTCAAACGGTGCCATACCAATGCTCGCGTGATAACTGTTGTTATACGAGAACTCGACCAATGATAAATGACTATCCCAATTTCCACCGAAATCGATGACACAAGCTCTCAACATGTCTTCCAATGTCTGAATCGTTCACTCCATCTGTCCATCCGATTGAGTATGATAGGCAGTGCTAAGATCCAGTCTTGTTCCAAAGGCTTCATGGAGTGATTCCCAAAATCGTGCCGTGAAACGAGCATCACGATCCGATATTATGCTCAAGGGAATACCATGTCAACTAATGATCTCATCAATGTAGATTCAAGCTAACTTCCGCACAGGGTACGTTTCGCGTATCAGTAAGAAATGAGCCGACTTGGTTAATCTATCAACTATCACCCATATACTATCCTTGCCATTTGCGGTTCGTGGAAGTTTAGTAACGAAATCCATAGAGATATTCTCCCACTTCCACATCGGTATTTCTGGTTGCAATAACAATCCTGAAGGTCGCTGGTGTTCTGCCTTGACTTTAGCACAGTTAAGGCACTTAGACACATACTCAGCAATATCCTTCTTCATTCCAGGCCACCAGTACAAGTCCCTAAGGTCTTGATACATCTTATCAGAACCCGGATGGATTGAGTAACGAGACTACAGCTTCATTCATAATCATCATTCTAAGATCACCTTTGTTCGGTATCCACAACCGATTCAAAGAATACATTACACCATCATCCTTAGTTTCCAACAAAATTTCAGCCCCACAAGACATCTCATTTTTCAAGTTATCTTGAGCTAATGAGTGTTGTTGGGCTGTGAGAACATCACTTCGGAGACTAGTGTGCACTCGGACACTATGGATCTGAACTTGACTTTTGCGACTAAGCGCATCTGCTACTACATTCGCTTTACCAGGATGGTAGCGAATTTCACAGTCATAATCGTTTAACAGTTCAACCCATCTCCGTTGTCTCATGTTAAGTTCCTTCTGATTGAGAATAAGCTGTAAGCTTTTATGATCAGTGAACACTACACATTTTGTGCCATAAAGATAATGTCTCGATATCTTCAAGGCGAACACGACTGCTCCAAGTTCCAAATCGTGTGTGGTGTAGTTCTTTTCGTGAATCTTTAATTGCCTTGATGTATAAGCCACAACCTTTCCCCGTTGCATGAGAACACAACCGAGACCTAGGTTAGATGCATCACAATAGACTACAAAATCATCATTTCCATCAGGCAGTGTCAAGACAGGAGCATCACAAAGTTTCTGCTTCAAAGTTTGAAACGCCTCTTCTTGCTTCGGTCCCCACTCATATGGTTTATTCTTTTGTGTCAAAGAAGTGAAAGGGACAACAATCCTGGAGAAATTCGAAATAAACCGCCGATAGTAACCGGCAAGTCCAAGGAACGATCGAATCTCCGTGGGTGTCTTCGGTGTACTCCAATTCTTCACCGCGTCAATCTTTGCTGGATCCACGTGAACACCATATTTATTGACTATGTGCCCCAAGAATTGAACTTCCTTAAGCCAAAATTCACATTTAGAGAATTTGGCATACAGTTGCTCTTTTCTTAGGATCTCCAAAACCAACTTAAGGTGTTTCTCGTGCTCTTCCTTAGTCTTCGAGTATATCAAAATATCATCTATGAATACAATCACAAACTTATCCAAGTATGGCCGGCAAACACGGTTCATGAAGTCCATGAAAACCGCCGGTGCATTGGTAAGGCCGAAAGGCATTACCAGAAATTCATAATGGCCATATCTTGTTCTGAAAGCTGTCTTGGGAATATCATCTTCATGTACGCGAAGCTGATGATACCCAAACATAAGATCGATCTTGGAAAACCATGCCGAGCCTTGAAGCTGATCGAAGAGATCATCAATGCGCGGCAGTGGATATCGATTCTTGATTGTAAGCTTATTCAATTCGCGATAGTCGATGCACATTCGAAATGACCCGTCCTTCTTCTTAACAAACAGAACCGGTGCACCCCATGGTGAATGCCTCGGGCGAATAAATCCTTTATCAGTAAGTTCTTGAAATTGGCTCGCCAGTTCTTGTAACTCTGAAGGCGCAAGTCTGTAGGGAGCTTTGGCAACTGGATTTGCACCAGGTACTAAGTCCATTCGAAACTCTACTTGGCGTTCTGGTGGAAGACCCGGTAGATCATCTAGAAATACTTCTGGAAAATCTCGTATCACTGGAACATCTTCAATTTTCTTTCCTTTCTCTTTCTTCTCCACAATGTGAGCTAAAAATGCTATACATTTATTCCTAAGGTACTTGTGTGCTTTAGTGCATGACATCAGCTTAAGACCTTTACTAGAAGTTTCTCCAAAGACTCTTAAAGTTTCACCCGAAGACAATGGAATACGTATGTAAATCTCATGGCAAACTATCTCCGCTTTGTGGGTGGCTAACCAATCCATGCCTATGATAACATCAAAGCTACCAAGATGCATAGGTATAAGATCAATCGGGAAAACGTGATCATTTAAGTTCACAGTACATCCGATAATAACAGTGTCAATATCGATAGTGTTTCCGTCAGCGACCTCCACGTTAAACGGTTTATCTAAATATGTACATGTTCTACCAAGCAAGCATTCAAAATCATATGAAACGAAACTCCTATCAGCACCAGAATCAAATAAGACAGATGCATAAGAGTTGTTGATCAGAAATGTACCGTTGACCACGTCCTGGTTGGCTTGAGCAGCTGGAGCATTCAGTTGGAACGCCCGGCCTCTTGCCACCCTCTGATTATTTCCAATCAACTTTGGGCACTGATTTTTGAAGTGACCCACTTCACCACACTCATAACAGACTCTTGCCTGTGCGGGTACTTGGTGAACCAGTACAGCTGGAATAGGTTGTGCGTGTGGAGCTGGCAGTGCAAGCGGTGCATGTTGCATCCTTTGTGCTTGCGGTGCACTCTGGCAAACATTAGCAAAATGGCCATACTTGCTGCAGTTGTTGCAGACGCGACAAGGCAAGTTTGGCATGTGATGATATCTGCAAGTATTACATTGGGGAGTATTCCCAGTGTAATTTCTTGCAGTGGTGTTCTTGGATGATTGCTGCGCAGACTTGGCAGCAGGAGCAGTGACCATGAAGTTTCTGGTCTTTCTCTTCTTGCTGCTGTTTTTGGATGAGCTTCCTTGTTCAGTCTTGAATTCAGTTGAAGTCTCTTTTGCAGCTGCTTTGGTATCAGTTTTCTTGATCCTTTCCGAGTGAGGGTTCCAGCCTTCACATGATTGTCGGTGAGTGTAGCAGATAACCGGATCGCAGCCTCAAGTGTTTTGGGGTTGCTCCCGTAGACAGTGTCTTGAATCTACATAGGCAATCCGCCTATATACTTCTCAATAGCTCTCTCAAGTGGTGTAACAAGGTGAGGTACCAGTAGGCTATACTCGTGAAATCGAGTATTGTAAATAACATTCTCCGCACTGTCTTGCTTGAGTTCCCAGAATTCCGTCTCAAGCTTCCTCATTTCGCTGCGAGGACAAAATTCAGTGGTCATCAGGTCCTTAACCTCTTTCCATGTCAGGGCTAGGGCAGCATCCACTCCCCTAGTTCGCTTTTCGCTGTTCCACCAAGTCAGTGCTCTCTTTTGGATAACACTGGTGGCATAGCGCACCTTCAAATTTTCGGGGCAGTCATTGTTGATGAAAGTGTTTTCCATGCTCTCAAACCACTGCAGCAGACCAATGGCTGTTTCAGATCCCGTAAACTTCGGTGGATTACAGGAGTTGAAGTGTTTAAACGTGCAAACTGGGGGGTTTGCACCACCTCGGTTCTGATTGATGTTCTGATTGGCTTGAGTCAGTTGATTAACCAATCCAGAAATAAGGTTTGCTAACTCTTGTATGCCTGAGTTGGCATTACCGTTAGCATCCTCTGAGTTCGTATCATCTCCGTTGTGACGGCGTGGCGGCATGTTTCTGATGAAATTAGAAACATGTTACTACCGTTTACAACGTAAGTCATACAAATAATGGTCAAATGAGTTCATTTAGACAGTTAAGATAACATATAGGAACTATATTTTTCTCCTATCTGTCATTAAACTCATATCTCTTATAACTTTTCTAATATTATACTAAGTGTCCTAGTTGGTCATAACTAATATTAACTAACTATTCCTAAGTTCCATACATTCCCCACCCTATACCAACACTGACAACCTCCCGATGCAATGCAACAAGCTTATATATAGGGCATATGCAGAGGTAGATCGCAATCTCCCCTACACCATCCCACCACCGTTCCATTGCACCACGATTATGCCCTTGTTAGTATTTAGGGTGTATCATGTATTTTACTATAGTCTCACTTCACAAACCTTATCCTAGGTAGGATAATTTTGAGTGAAGTGGTCTCTAGTTCCCTTGGACAATTAGGTTCGCCAATGTCTAAGTTCACCTGACATGTGGGTTCGCCTATTTCTAAGTTCACCTAATGTCTAAGTTCATCTGACATTAAAATTCCCCTAATGTCTAAGTTCACTAAATTCCATACCAAATCTCAATGTCCATAATCATCAATAAAGGTCCATATCACCACTGAGTGCTCTTATTGTCACTAAGTGTTCATATCCTCCCTATAGTTTATTCTCATCAAGTGTCCATACCATCACTAAGTGTTAGTATCATCACTATGCGTTTATATTATCACCAAGTGTCTATACCATCACCCAAGTCCATATTCCATCACTAATTGTTCATATCGTTCGTTGATCCTATGCACCCTACATGTCCAATCTGTGTGTTTCATAAGTGAGTTTATAAGTGTTTATCAAGTGTGGTCATCCATGAGTCAATCCAAGCCAAGCCAACAAACATACCATCAACATTCATATCCCATCAATCTCTACTTTACAAAAATTCCTAATAATATCCTAAGTTCCTGACACTGACAGACCCCCAATATACTACAAATGGTATATGTATAGGGCATATGTAAGGGTCAGTCGCAACTGCCCTAGCCACCGTCCCACCACCTTTGTAGTATACCACGAGTGTGTCCTTGTCTGGTGATCAATAATCAACAGATAGTTCCTAAAACAGATAATTCCTAAGCAGTTAATTTCCTAAACCGATAATTTCCAAATGGGTAGTTCCCACATTCTTCAATACTGACATCCACCTAATGTACCGTAAATGGTATATATAAAGGGCATATGTAAGGGTCAGTCGCAACTGCCCTAGCCAACGTCCCACCACCTTTACGATACACCACGTGCATGTCCTTATCGAATCATTAGGGCACACGTAAGCAAGAAATTAATAAGCAGTATATGCATATCAGATGTATAACAGGAGTTCAGGCAACATGTAATAAACACATAAGCATGAAATCCTGAATATAGTAACTAGTGTATGAAATAGTTCATACTAGGGTATCCTACGGTTATAGACTAGGTCAACCATTTCTAGTAACCTAATTCCCTATAACCCAGGCTCTGATACCAATCTGTAACACCCCGACCGATGGCGGAAACGTCGGGATGCACGAGGGATGTGTAGATTGTTCAAAAGCTCGTGGGCATCTAAATCAAATCATCACATATCAATCAAACCAAATAAATGTTTACACAAAAATCATGTCTATCATGAATTACATACATCAATTACACAAAAGAATTAGCTAAACTAACTAAACTCTAATTGCCAGAATTTTAGTTAATTAGCTAAGTCCAAGATCCTATGTGATGATGTCCAAAAGTGAGAATTCATCTTCTTCAACCTACTTAGCTTCATCACCAGAAACATGTAAAGAAATCAAGTGTCAACTACTAAGTAGTTGGTGAGTAATCATAAGTTTTTATACTTTAAAATTTGTTTTATAAAATGAGTATAAAAGTTTGTATTTTGAAAAGATTTTACAAAAAGTTTAGATAAAATAAGTATAAGAACTTATGGTTCTTCTGAGGAAATCCACAAGAATACCTGCATGAGATAATCCAACACATCTCCAAACTCAACAATCAAACACATACACAAACACATGATCACATACCCAATCAATCACAATCAATCATAGATAATCATAGTCAATAATAGATAATCAACCACATAACCATTCAATCAATCTCAACATCAATATTCTCAAATAATATCTGTGACTATACATGGATATTATGTAATTAACAAAAGTTAAAAACAGGATCCATGGAGTTGAAGCTATCCACGTGACTATACATGAAGTCAAAGCAATTAACCGTAGTTAAAGGAAATGATTCATGGAGTGGAAACCATCCACGTGACAATACATGATGTCAAAGCAATTAACCGAAGTTAAAAGCGATGATTCACGGAGTTTGTGACAATACATGTAATCGTTGTTATTGACCGAAGTCAATGACAATGTTTACACGGGTATATAACTGTAAGAGATAATCCATAAATAATGATAATTTTAAATGTGAATATCATATTGATAAACAGATATTAACCTTGTGTTATCAAAATAATATTTAATTTGGTATACATGTTTCACCTCCGAGTTTTTAACACAAAACAGTTTCAAGAAAGGGAGGTTATAAGAACACACCTGAGTCCTTAAAATCTGTGTTTCCGTAATATGCGCGCTCGCGTAAGTGAAATCCAAGACAACTCAATCAACCTGTAATTATCGCGTGTTTGTATTCATAAGCATACACGTTTCATTTCATGTTAGTATCCATTCTAAACCCCTAAGTGTCTAGTTCTTTAGTTCATTTATTCTAAGTTACTTGCAACACCTAGGGTTTATCGATGGTCATCATAAAAATGTGATTTAAACTTGTTAGTTTCAATTATCTAATATCGATAATTACTCGTGAACTCATATGTGTAGCCCTCATAGGTAGGTATGCTTAAAAGTATTATCTTTATTCATACGCTCCCCCCATATATACATGCATGATTACTTAACTCCACCATCATTATCCAATTTGCAAAATCCACTTTAGGTTTAATGAAATCATGTTTAGATTATCCTCATAAAAAGGAACTCAAACCATGTAAACTCATCATTTATAACCTATGTATATTATAAAAGGTGGTATCTCTAAAATATTCATGCATGCATGTTATTCATATGTGTGTTATTTTTTCAATTCCTTTATGGTTTTAGCTCGAATAACCTAAGTCCAACCCCTAGATTCTTAGTCCTTAGGTTCGGCTATTACATGGCTCATCCCCCCCCCCCTTTAGGTTCGCTGCTATCCTGTCCCAAAACCCTTAGGTTCGGCCAGGCTCCTAAGCCCAAGGTTCGTCCAACACCAAAAGTTATAGACCAAGGGTTCGCTGTCTCATGCAGGTCCCTAGGTTCATCTCATCAATAGATATTAGCTAGGGTTCAGCATGCTTAAAGTGGGTTCATCTAGGGTTTCATAGCTCCATAGGTTCGGTGACCAAAAAGGGTTCGTCCGAAATACCTAGGTTCGCCTAGCATCGAAGGGTTCGGCTAAAAGGAAGTGAGGGTTCACCCATGGTTTTTGATTGCCAGCTGGTTCGCGAAAGGAAGGGTTCGCTTCATGATAAGGGTTTGTGGCCATGCATGGTTCGGCTAACAAAGGTTCGCCCAGTAGGGTTCGTGGGCTTGAGGTTCGCCGGACACATGCCTTGCTGCCTAGGGTTCGGCCCAAGGCCAAGGTTCAGGGTTCGTGAAGGTTCAGCCGAACCATACAGGTTTGCCGGCCTGTATGTGTTCTGCACGAGGTGAAATGCGTTCACCCTTCTCATCATCATGTCCCTAAACTTATAGATTCGTTCACAGCCTCACTAGGTTTACTACTAACCCTATTAACACATATCAAATCCAAGAATCGTGTAACAAGTTGGTAACTATTTTCAAATAGGGTTTTTAACCCAAACCGAAAAGTAAACTGGAGTTCTTACCTTCAAATCGTGATCAATCACTGGATTTTCTTGTATCTTCTTGTTCCTCTTGATCTTGTGGTCGTTTAGAGCCAAAAATCAAGCGAATCCGTCAAGAAATGAAGAAGTTATCTTAGAGAGAAGTTTGGGTGGGTGAGGGTGACGAAAATTTGGTGTAGTGAGAGAGAGTGAGCTCTTTCAAATGAGGAAGAAGACAATTGGTGGGTTTTTATACCCCGGTCAATCCCCGCGTGCTCGGTCTCGTTTTTATCGCGATATAATAAAATAAATGTTCGGTTTTTAATGTAAAACATATTGAAATCATAAAGCGTTAAATAAATAAGTTTCGTTTATAATAAAATAGTTTTCTCAAATATAAAATCGTTTATATAAAATGTCTTCGTTTATTTTCGTTAAATAAATTATTTAAATGGATAATTCATTCGTTTTCGTTTAAGGTCGTGATTCCTAATAAACGTTTTAAGTTTCCAATATTTAATTTAATATCTATTGATATTATCTAATTATCTCGTCGAGACGCGTTACTCACGTACGTTTTCGTAAAGATCGTCACCTTTGCGAATCCGACGCTCGTACCGTATTTCGATTTTATTTATTAATTATGGAATATCGTTTCAGAATATTATTCTTAATAATTATATTCGTGTGAATCGTCACCCACGCGAATACATTATTAAGTTAATATTTCTAAATTAATATCCGCGTTTAACTTACATTCGTAACCTCACCATCGCGTATTTAATTCAAGTTACACTTCCATTATTTTATTGATTTAAATATTATCTTCCCAAACCAAAACCCACTAAACCCAAGTCACTGACACATCCATGATAGACCGAAATATGCATATGTATAGGGCATATGTAAGGGTCAGTCGCAACTGCCCTAGCCACCGTCCAACCGCTATTTCGATAAACCATGATCATGTGTCGTTGACTATGTTTAGTAACCAAACAACAACCAACTTAAATCCCCTTTCCATTCCCAAACCAAATCCATAATCATTAACAATATAATTGCGATAAACTCTCTGGTTCTGTTTAGTTGAGTTACAACTAAACTTCCCATGGTTTACGCATATAATATGTTCTAACATGTATACCAGTAACAGTGATAATCATCAAATAATTCATTATCATTAATAATAATAAATCTCAGATCATAACAGTACAATCTTACGGATGTACGGATGTACGGACGACCAGAAGTACAGTGATGTTACATTGATGGCAACCTAGTTTTGAATCGATGGACTTTATAAGTGAAATAATCCGAAACGACTTCCCATAGACCCTACCTTGTTCCCCTCAACATATTGATGTTGTTTCTGCATCATTTCGTTTATTTGTAAGTTCATATTGCTTGGATGATGTCATAGTACTAGTATCGACAAGGTTCCAGTCCTAACAAGTCATCGAGATTACTAGTATCGACTAACAACCCCAATAGCCCCATGCTGAAACTATTAGTATCAAAGCTGAACCAACTTCGATCCTATGGCTTCGATGCTGGTTAGTATTGATGGGAGTTTGGTTTTGGATCCTTGGGTTAGTCAAATCTAGCAGGGTCGAAGGCTAACCAGGGCTGAGGGACATCGAACTAGCCAATATCGATGGACCAAGTTGGTTTCTTCTCCAAGCAGCCCATCGATATTATTGAGCTGAGTTGTTCCCATCGAGATTAGTGGTTCTTGCATCGATAGTACTACCAAGAATTCTAGATCTTTAATCCAGCATGATCCAATTGTGATGAACTCAATTTCACGCATATTTAACATGATTTGAGGGTAGAAATCTATGTTTTGTGTTCATCCATCCGGTGATGAAGAAACCCAGCAAACTCGCGACTTGTAACTCCTCATACCTTCAAATTAGTGGATTTCAGAGCCGATCCTTCGTGCTTTCATGTAAGGAATGTCAAGACCTTCGTTTTGATACCAAATTTGAGAGATTTGGTTAAATATTGAGAGAGATAAGTGAGTTTTTGTGGTGATTTCTAGTGAGAGAGTGCTAAAATTGGAAGAGAGAGAGAGATGAGGTTGGTGATGCATTAAATGTGATATTTAATGCTTGAGTTGGGTTTTTATACCCCACTTAAGTTTGGGTTCGTTTGGCTTGCTCGGTTCTCGTTTTCGTTGCGTTTACAGAACGTATTACGCGTTAGTTTTTTAATTTAAATAAATAGTTTTCTAAAACCATTTTAAGGTTGTAATTCCTAATAAATATTTTCTATTCATTTTTCTTAGTTTATTATCACGAAAACATTTATTAATTTCATTTCGTCAGATCGTATCGCCTTCGCGCGTATTCGTTTGAATCGTCATCCGAACGAACACGATGATGGCTTTACTTTCTGATTTGTTTTTGTTTTCTACTTCTCAGTTATTGTTCAGAATGTTAAACCCTCAGATATGTTTGTGTGAATCGTCACTTACGCAAACACACTGTCATTTTATTATTTGGAAACGATACTGAATTTCTGATTTGTATTGAGTTTCCTCATAGACGGACTCAACTAAACTCACCTAATTGCACATAATCATACTTGTTTCACCTTGTTTACTTATAGAATTATCAGCCATCTATTTTGTGTTATTTGCGAATATCAGATCGCAACCGATATGTTTTCGTTACTTGTTCTCACACTGTTGTTTCACATGAATTGTTGTATAACTGTATTTAAGTTTTCATTCAAACTAATACGCATGTTACTTGTTTTCATAGTTCTGTTGTCACACAACTGTTATTCACATTGTATTTTGACTTAATAAAAGGTGAAAGTACACATACCGTACGGATCGCCGGACGATCTGATACTGATTGTCACATCCAATGCCAGAAATTATGTTGGAATGAATCAGCAATGTAATGTCTGCTGATGTCATCATGCGTCTAACTCACCAAGTCGCGTTTGCAACAACTTTGGTAATCATGGATATTTTGCCAACGTATATAGAAGTGCACAGCAAGCACAGCGGATGCAACCTGCACCGCTTGCGTTACCCGCACCAAAGGCACAACCACTACAAGTCATACCATTTCGTCCTACAACTGTATAAGCAAGAGCCTGTTATGAGTGCCCAAGACTGACGTTTAACAACCAGAGGGTGGCAGAAGGCAAGGCTTTTCAATTGAATGCTCCAGCGGCTCAAGCCAACAAAGATGTTGTTAATGGTACATTTCTGATTAACAACACTTATGCATCTATTTATTTTGATTCTGAAGTTGATATAGGCTTTGTTTCATACGAGTTTGAAATTATACTTGGTAAAACACGTACTCAATTAGACAATCCATTCACGTAGAGGTGGCTGATGGAAACACTATCGATATTGACACTATTATCATTGGATGCACTTTGAACTTAAATGATCACATTTTCCTAATTGATCTCATACCTATGCAACTTGGTAGCTTTGATGTTATCATAGGCATGGATTGGTTATCCACCCATAAAGCGGAAATAGTTTGTCATGAGAAATTCATTCGTATTCCCTTACCTTCGGGTGAAACTCTAAGGGTTTATAGGGAAACCCCTAGTAAAGGTCTTAGGCTAATATCGTGTACCAAAGCCCATAAGTACCTTAAGAAGAAATGCACAGCGTTTCTAGCACATGTGGTGTAGAAAAGGGAGGAAACCAAAAGCATTCAAGATGTTCTAGTGGTACGAGAGTTTCCAGAAGTTTTTGCAGATGATTTTCCGGGGATTCGACCAGAACGCCAAGTAGAATTTCGAATTGACTTAGTGTCTGGTGCGAACCCAGTCGCCAAAGTTCCTTACAGACTTGCACTTTCGGAGTTACAAGAATTTGCTAGTCAACTTCAAGAACTGTCTGACAAGGGATTCATTCGACCGATCCATTCGCAATGGGGTGCACCGGTCCTATTTGTCAAGAAGAAGTACGGGTCAATCCGAATGTGCATCAATTATCGAGAATTGAATAAACTTACCATCAAGAACCGATACCCGCTGCCACGCATAGATGATCTCTTTGATCAAATTCAAGGCTCGACATGGTTTTCGAAGATTGACCTTCGGTCTGGGTATCATCAGCTTCATGTACGTGAAGATGATATTCCCAAGATAGCTTTTAGAACAAGATATGGCCATTACGAGTTTTTGGTAATGCCTTTGGCCTTACCAATGCTCCTATAATTTTCATAGATCTCATGAACCGGGTTTGCAAGCCATACTGGGATAAATTTGTAATTGTGTTCATAGATGATATATTAATATACTCCAAGATCAAAGAAGAAAACGAACAAAACCTTAAGTTAATTCTAAAGATCTTAAGAAAAGAACAACTGTACGCCAAATTCACGAAGTGTGAATTTTGGCTTAAGGAGGTTCAATTCTTGGGACATATAGTCATTGAAAACGGTGTTGACGTGGATCCTACAACAATTGAAGTTGTGAAGAATTGGAGTATACCGAATACACCAACGGAGATTCGTTCATTTCTTTGACTTGTCGGTTACTATCGGCGGTTTATTTCGAATTTCTCTAGGATTGTTGTTCCCCTCACTTCCATGACTCAAAAGGATAGGCCTTATGAATAGGGACCGAAGCAAGAAGAGACATTTCAGACATTGAAGCAGAAACTTTGTGATGCTCATGTCTTAACATTGCCAGATGGAAATGATGATTGTGCAGTTTATTGTGATGCATCCAAACAAGGTCTCGGTTGTGTTCTCATGAAACAGGGAAAGGTTGTGGTATATGCATCAAGACAGTTAAAAATCCATGAGAGAAAATACACTACACACGACTTAGAACTTGGTGCAGTTGTATTTGCTTTGAAGATATGGAGATATTCTCTTGATGGCACTAAGTGTGTAGTCTTTACAAATCACAAGAGTTTGCAGCATATTCTGAACCATAAGGAACTTAATATGAGACAAAGGAGATGGGTGGATCTGTTAAATGATTATGACTGTGAATTCGCTACCATCCTAGCAAAACGAATGTAGTAGCAGACGCACTTAGTCGCAAAAGTCATGCTCAAATCCATAGTGTCTGAGTGCACGCTAATCTCCATAATGATATTCTGGTAGCCGAACAAACCTCATTGGCTCAAGGCAGATTACATGATGAGATGTCTTGTGGGGCTGATTTGCAATTGGAAACTAAGGATGATGGTTTGATGTATTATTTAAATCGGTTATGGATACCGAACCGAGATGATCTTAGGATGACAATTATGAACGAAGCTCATAAGTCTCATTATTCAATCCATCCAGGAGCTGACAAGATGTACCAAGACCTTAGAGTCTTGTACTGGTGGCTTGGAATAAAGAAGGATATAGCTGAGTATGTAGCCAAATGCCTTAACTGTGCAAAATTCAAGGCTAAGCATCAGCGACCTTCCGTATTGTTAGTAAAACCAGAAATACCCATGTGGAAGTGGGAGAATATATCTTTGAATTTTGTTACCAAACTCCCACGAACCTCAAGTGGTCATGATAGAATATGGGTGATAATCGATCGGTTAACCAAGTCAGCTCATTTTCTACCGATATGCGAAACATACCCTGGGCGGAAATTAGCTCGTATCTACGTAGATGAGATTGTTAGCCGACATGGTGCTTTTGGAACATGATTGGCTCTTAGCACGGCTTACCATCCTCAAACGGATGTACAGAGTGAGCGAACGATCCAGACACTTGAAGATATGTTAGGAGCTTGTGTCATCGATTTCGGAGGCAATTGGGATAACCATTTACCGTTAATTGAGTTCTCGTATAACAACAGCTATCATGCGAGCATTGGTATGGCGCCATTTGAAACTCTTTATGGCAGAAAATGTCATTCACCTATATGTTGGACCGAGATCGGCGAATCGCAGATCATAGGTCCCGAGATCATTAAAGAAATGACTGACAAGATTCATCAAATCCGCGACAATTTGTTAGCTGCTCGAAGTCGACAAAAGTGCTACGCGGATAAACGTCGTAAACCTTTAGAGTTTCAAGTTGATGATATAGTATTACTTAAGGTCTCACCATGGAAGGGAGTTGTATGCTTCGGGAAGAAAGGTAAGCTTGCTCCACGTTATGTTGGCTCTTTTAAGATTCTTGAACAAATCGGTAAGGTTGCCTACAAGCTGGAACTTCCTCCTGAACTCAGTAACATGCACCCAACCTTGCACGTGTCTAATTCGAAGAAATGCTTAGTTGATCGGATCTTCAGGTACCACTTGATGATATTCGCATCAATGATACCATGCACTTTGTTGAAAAACCAGTCAAGATCATGGACCGTGATGTTAAAAAACTCAAGCGCAGCCGGATCCCAATTGTCAAAGTACGATGGGAGTCAAAGCGTGGTCCAGATTTCACCTGGGAACAAGAAGAATAGATGAAGCTTAAATTTCCACACTTATTTACTACAATTACTCCAAGTTGAATTTTGGGACGAAATTCCCTCAACTAGGGGAGACTGTAACATCACTGCATTTCAGGTACTTATTATTGAACATACATTATATTGATATAACACATTATGATGATTGATTACTTTGGTTTTGAGTGATGATATGATCACTGATATGCATTTATGAGAACATATAATTAATGAGAATAAACCATGGGGAAGTTTAGTTTGGAATACCACTAGACTGAACCACAGTGTTTATTGCAGTTGAAAGTACTTGATATGAATTGGGTAAATTGTTGTTGGTAGTGGTGTAGGATTCTATCACAAAATATAGGCAAAGGTATAGTCATGGTCTATCAAAGAGGTGATGGGTTGGCGGCTGGATAAGTTGCGACTGACTCCTACGTATGCCCTATATATAAGCTTTCTTCGGTTTATAATGATTATGTCATTGTTTGGATTTGGTGAGGAGAATATGAGGTTAGTTATGGTTTTGGATAAGAGTTTAAGGTTTGGTCCCTAAATATAGTCAGGGACAAATGGTCATGGTTTATCGGAATGGTGGTGGGCTGGAGGCTGGAAAGGTTGCGACCGACTCCTACGTATGCCCTATACATAAACTTATTTCGGTCTATCATGGACGTGTTAGTGATATGATTTTGTGAGTAGTATCTGATGTTTTGATTTGGTTTTAGTAAAAGTATAAGATTCTATCACTAAATAGAGGCAAGGACACATGGTCATGGTTTATCGAAATGGTGTTCGGCTGGCGGCTGAATAGGTTGTGACCGACTTCTACGTATGCTCTATGCATAAACTTATTTCGGTCTATCATGGATGTGTCAGTTTATAATTTACTGAGGAGAATTTTTGTAGGTTGGATTGGAAATAACAAAATAACATAATAAATTTATTGAAACATTAAACGATGGTGAGGACACAAATATTACTTTAAAACACGAATATTATTTCAGGAAAGATTAACTGAACAGTGTGTTTGAGTGGGTGACGATTCACACGAATACATTTATTAAGATTAATAACTCCGAAACGATATTCCATAATTTATGAATCAAATTGGAATACAATACGAGCGTTATATTCGTAAAGGTGACGATCTTTACGAATATAATCGTGAGTTAGGCGTTCCTACGAGATAGCTAAAATAAATACTTTTACTACATTTAAAATAATAAGAAAAGGATTTAAAAGCGTTTATTAGGAATCACAACCTTAAAGGATTTAAGAGAAAAATGTTTTTATAAAATATTTCTTTCGTGATTTAAAAGTCATTTTATTAAAACCCGACAAAAAAAACTAAAACGATAACATGTAAACGATAATAACTGAACACACGGAATTGAGCCGGACTATAAAAGAGATGGATCACATCTTCTTCATTTTCCAACCTTCTCTCTCTCTCTCTTTAAACCCAAACCCATCAATTTCTCTCTCTAGATTCTCTCTCTAGAGATCTCTTCCATTTCTTAACCATCTTGCTTGATTTTGGTGTCAAAACGTTTCTCCACTCATCTAGATCACGAACCCACGAAGATTTCGAGTAGAAAACCGTGATTTGAATGTAGATCTTTGAGCTTTTTTTCGGTTTTTATGGTTTTCTACAAACCCGACAAAACCACGGCTTTTGCTGGTTTTTAAACACTCCTTTTCGACTCATACACCTTCTAAAAGAGTTTTCGCGCATATACCAACTCAAAACGACCATATATTCGATTAAAACTCGAATTCGCCGTCTGCCATGGCTGAAACCCGTTTCGGGCGAATGGCTCCTAAGAATGAGCCGCTCATTCGCATGAGCCATTCGTGTGAATACTCATCCACATGACTCATTCGTGTGAATGGCAATTAGCATGACTCATTCGTCTGAATGGCCATTAGCATGACTCAATCGTGTGAATGGCCGTTAGCATGACTCATTCGTGTGAATACCCATTAGCATGACTCATTCTTATGAATATCATCAGAATGAGTCATTCTCACTACACGAATTTAGTTAACAACTCTGATTTAAAAGAGAACAATCAATTGATGAATTATAGCTCAATCATATCGTCAAATCTTAATTGTAGAATTCGAGCAAAAATCCGTTTCCTACGTTCGCTTACTGAAAGACTAACAAACCGCTTATTCAAGGTGAATTTTCATAACCCGCTTTTAAATCTTTTGCTTTTAAACTTAGGGGTGGTTCATGTATACCAAAACTATTATGATTTTGATATAACATGTGGGGAACTGGGTTATCATTGAGATGCTATTATTGAGATATTATTGTGAATGTGGAATAACATAACTCCTATGGGTCACTGTTGATTGAGTTGACTTCGGTCCTCCGCGGTCATTCCCCTATTGATTGACTTGACTGCGGTCTTCCACAGAGTACAGTATGGTCACTTATCCTTATTAGGAATATTGTTGATTGAGTTGACTGAGGTCCTCCGCGATGATTCCATTTACTGTTGATTGAGTTGAATGAGGTCCTCCATGATACATTATTTGAGATTATTATGGTGATTGAATGGATATTGTTTAGATGTGTTTGGTTGAGATTGATTGAATGTGTTTGGTTGATTACTTGTGATTATTTGAATTATTTGACTTGGTGTGTTTGCATGTGTATATACATATTATGATCATCTTACAGGTTCACACGTGTTATTCTTAAAACTTTTATAAACATTTTTGGAATAAATACAACTTATGATTACTCACCAACTACTCCCGTAGTTGACACTTGATTTGTAACACTCCGACCGATGGTGGAAGCGTCAAGATGCCATGAGGGATGTGTGGATTGTTCACAAGCTCATGGGTATCTAAAGTATCATCACATAACAATTAATTTCAAATATAATGATTACTCAAAAGATGTAGCTAAATTAACTAAATCCTAATCTTCATCGATCCAGTTAATTTAGCTAAGCCCAAGGTCCTATGTGATGAGTCCAAAAGATGTAGTACTACCCTGCTCTACCTACTTCTGCATTTCCTGAAACATGTAGAAAATCAAGTGTCAACTACGAAGTAGTTGGTGAGTAATCATAAGTTTTATATTCTTCAAAACGTTTATAAAAGTTTAAAGAATAACTCGTGTGAACATGTTTAATAACACCAATCTATACCATCACAACAATAACACATCAAGTGAAATAAGTCAAATAATCATCGAAATACATTTAATCAATCATATCCAATCAACAACCATCAATCACCACAATATTTTCAATATAAGATACCGTGGAGGACATCAGTCAACTCAATCAAAAGTGGAATCATCACAGAGGACAACAGTCAACTCAATCAACGATATTCCTAGAATCATAATTATCTAGATTGTGCGCTGCGGAGGACCGAAGTCAACTCAATCAACAGTGGAATCACCGCGGAGGACCGTAGTCAACTCAATCAACAACAATTCAATCTTCGAGGACCACAGTCAACTCAATCAACAATGACTCACTCAAAGTGTATCATCCCAGATTCTCAATTCATCTCAATAATCATATTTTAATAATAACCTCAGTTCCACACTTATTATATCAAAATCAATTTCTTTTGGTATACATGTTTCAACCCCGAGTTTGAAAGCAAAAGATTTAAAAAGGCTATGACAACTCACAGTGATGTCTTATGTTTCAGGGTATTGTAGAACGCACGCTCACTATTGTCGAATCAATAATGACTAAGCAATCTGTGGTATATTTGTAACACCCTGACCAATGGCGGAATCATCGAAGCGTACACGAAGTGTAGATTGTTCAAAAGCACAGGGTGTTTATTGTACTAAATTCAAACTATTTATTACAATAAATTCAAACTTTCATTACATCATAAAAGTAAATGCTAAATCAAACATTTAAATTCTAAACATAATAATCAACTAAATCAAATCTCCTTGCATGCCTAAGAAGCGTTTCCACCTGAAACATGTTTAAATAAAAAGGTCAACTATAAAGTTGGTGAGAGTCATTGCTTTGACTCGATAAATAGTTCAATAGTTTCAAAGTTATCGTATGCAATTCAAATGAAACAAGGTAAACTAGGCATTCATGTGGAAACAAAACCGATAAACAATTAGTTGTGTCACCTTTCAATTCTATCTCAGCGGTCTTTCAACATGTATAGAATCTACTAAGCAACTAGTTGTGACGCATGATCAATTGTCGTAGTTGTATGTGGACTTATTGCCATTGCCATGAGTTTAAATGATGGACTTATTGCTATTGCCATGAGTAATTGCAATCAAGCTAGTTTGAAACATAAAACACATAGATTCACACAAGTTCACATATAGAATTGCATAATAAGATAAAGTACATGTTTCAGCCCCGAGGTTTTGTAAACAAAAACAAAATAAGAAAAAAGGAAAATGAAACTCACCTGGATAGCTAGTTCGAAACTTCGAATAGTTCAAAGTTTCCAAAATGCTTTTGTAATCCTCATGAACCTAAATTTTCAAGTTCAGGAAGTTCTAAGTTCAAAAAACTTCCTAAATAAATTCTAAGGTATACTAGGTTCAGGATTTAGGTTCTATATGAATTTGGAGAATTTTAACTATTTTATAGTTTACAGTTTACTAGTTTTGCAAAATGAGACAAAGTTACATTTTTAGATGCCAAAGTTGCATAAAATAATTAATACCCAAATAATTATCATAAGTTGAGGGGTAATTAGTTTAAAAACATTAAAATTTATAAAGTTTAAATTCTAAGTTCATTTGTTTTATTATAAACGTTTTAAGTTAAAACTATTGTTGGTTTACTTAAAAATAACTTTTATAAACTAAAAATATTTTTCTTGTTTTAAATATACATCTTCAGAATATATAATTATTTTCTGAAAATTTTATTAAGTTTAATTTGTAAATTAATAATATTTATAAACCAAGTTTAATTTCACTTGTATTCGAATAAAACAAATTTAACTAAATAAAAATTTTTCTGAGTTAAATTTATTCTATAAAATTTATAGAAAGATATTCCAGCATGTTAATCAATTTTAACAATTTATATAAATTACTTATGCAATTTATACAGAGTTTAAATAAAGTGAAATGGTGAATTTATTCAAATAAATCTAAGAAAATTCGAATAAAATTGTTTTCTTAAGCTCATCTAGTCCAGAATACTCTATAAAATATTTCTGAAAATTTTTAGAATTTTCTTTGTATTTATTATATAACTTTTAAGCATTTTTAAAGCTTAGTATTTACGTTTTATAATTAAATAAAACGAGTTTTTATGAATGAAATTTTCTGTAGTTCATGGAACTCTTCAGAATCATTCTTAAATTTTCAATATTTTTTTTACACCTTTTTAATATTTTTAATAAATTATTTACACAGATTTTCGGAGATTTAAATCAGTTTTTAATAGGTTTTCTGTATAAATAATCAAAGTAAAAATATTTATAGGCTTCTAAAAGTTCTAGAATCATTGTGAAATTTTTCCAGAATTTTTGTAATGATTTTGATATTTTTATCGAATTTATAACCCATTTTTGTACTTAAAAATCTAGTTTTATAATTAAATAAAATAGATTTTTGAATGGTAATTTTTCCCTTGTTTATAAAAGAGTTCCAGAAATTTTAATTGTCAGTTGCTAGTTTTCCACAAATCATATAAACCCTAGTTTGTTCTAATCCGTTTGATTAAACCATCATTAACAAAAATCAACTTAGGAGTTTTGATCTACATGAAAAATCGAAGAGATTGAGGTATTAACTTACTTGATTCGGTTGAGGGAAGGTCGAGTTCGAATGGCTCGTATTAGCGACGGGTCTAGGCTTGGATCCGAGAGATAGAACGAGTTTGAGAGAAATCGGTTAACGGGGTTTTGTTTGGAATGATAAAAGGATGAAAAGCCCTAAGTTTCCTTATATTTATAACCGTTTTAGAGCCGTTTCCCGAATGGGTTTCAAAATCGTGATTTTAGGGAATTTAAAACCGGATTAGACGTTGTTTTCGACTTGATTTTATCCTCTATGTACGTTAGGAACTTGATTTCGATCATTACGGGATAAAAACCGTGAATTTTAGTGCCAAATAACTGAGTTTTTTGATGTGCAATACAAGTTCGCCGGATTCCGGCATCCTTGCCGGATTCTTCGTCGGAAAACCGTGGAAGAAAAGGGGGAAGGATTGGGTCTTTCGAGAAATGACACATCTGGTCCCTATGGCTTAATTTTAATTGTTTTTCATCATAAATCTATAAAATAAAGTTTCCAGCTTACAATTTTGGCTACATATTAGTTAGTTTGAGTGTTTAAAATTCTTATAAGAGAAATTTTATAAAAATTATGTAATCTATTTATTTATTTGTTTTTTTTATACTTTATATTATATGCTTCTAGTTTTAAACTGTTTATGTTTGTATTTGTACCCACACATAGTTAATAATAATAATAATAATAATAATAATAATAATAATAATAATAACAACAACAACAATAATAATAATAAAAAAATTGTTCTTTTATTTACGTCGACACGGATTACATTTATTAAAAAAAAATCTCGGATATGACAGTCTCCCCTACTTTAGGAGATTTCGTCCCGAAATTAGTAAGAAGAAGGCTTTTCGTTTCACCATAATGCACTTTATGAAGTAGAATTTGTAGATTGTTGTCGGCTAGATGTTTCCTCAAATTTCAAATTTGACACGTGAAAGGTCGGATGTATGTTTCTTAGTTCTTCTGGTGGTTCAACTTTATAAGTCACTTTACAGATTTGTTTAATGTTTTGAAATGACCCATTAAACGAGAAGCTAACTTTCCTTGAGTTTAAAAGAAACCATATCCTTTCAAAAAATACTTTATTAAGGACTAGGTCACTAACTTGAAAATCCAAGATTATTATTTATTTATTTATTTATTGATTTATTTACTAGAGATAAATATGTTTTTAAATTGTTTCTGAATTCGATAATACAACTCTAAGCATATCTTCTGAGGTTTGAATGGTCTATTTAGTTTGACCCTCTGTTTGAGAACAATAAGTGTTACTAGGATTCATAATGAGTTGTTATAGTTGTTTGTAAATTTTTTTTTTACAGATATAGAATTTAAATTGACAGTCTTCATATCATGTTTGTTAGTACCCCCGTGGTGGTTAACCACAGGTGTGACTGATGATTTAGATGTCCAATTTTTTTTAACTCGATAGTTTTCACGAAACGTGTACAAGTGAATAGATTTATTTAACTGGTCAATGACCACACAATGTTGTTACAACCCTTAGATGTAGGTAGGTGTCTAGTGGTACAGTTCATTGATATGTTCTCCCATCTTAACGAAAAAAAAAATACTAGTTGTTAGAGCAGGGTTTTTGTTTTTTTCTAGAATTTGAAAAACATGTAAAGCACTTTGCTACAAAAAAGGAAATGTCCTGAACTGATTCAAGAAACGACCGACAAGCTTCATCTAATTCGCGACAATTTGTTAGCTGCTCGAAGTCGACAAAGGAGTTATGCTGATTTGTTACAACGACTTGATACGTTTTTGTGATCAATACTTTGTTAAGGAATATAGTCTTAATTTAATTAAGTTCAGTCATTATTGTTTCATAATTGTGACACCCCGTAATTTCCAGGTCAGCAACCTATTTATTTAAATGTTTATTTAAATGCTTATTGTACACGTGGCACTAGAATTAGATTGATTTAGTGTGACACGTGGCACGACAGTACGAACAGTGACACATGACTAGATAATTCGTAGAATTATCGGCAAACAGCACACACGTGTCAAAACACACGAACGTTGGTGAACGTCTAGCACATTGTGTAGCACAACACTCGAAACCTCACGAAACACTCACACTTTGAACTTGGAAGTTCAAACAAGGCCAAACGAAAGTTCGTAGACGTGAAAACGGCAACAAACGGATCAAACCAATGAAAATGGGCCTATTGGGCTCATCGGGGGATCTGTCGCGCTACGCGACGGTCCACAAGGACACTGTCGCGATACGCGACAGGTGGGCGGGGGAAATTTGAACCCCGAATTACCTCGCGCTACGCGAGACTCACCTTATATGTTGTCGCGCTACGCGACAAGACCCAGTTCGCAGAAATCTTTATAAATCCAAGAAAAATCATTTCTTGGCCACCCTACACACTCTCTCCGAAATCTAGCCATCATATCTCGGCCATATCCCTTCCAAAACCTCTGCTACACTCTAGATTCATCCTTGGAAGCCATTGTTGAAGAGATTGAAGCTCTTGGAAGCTTGAACACCATTGAAGGGAGACCTCTAGAACACCATCCACCACCACCATCGTCTTGTTCTTGTCGAAGCCCACGAGCCAGGAGGTCAAGGAGGCTGTTCATCATCATCTCAGGACTTCTTGAATCTTGAAAGGTAGTCTTGACATCCCTTGTGGCTTAAAACCACCATTACACACACATGAAAGGCTTTATACTCACATGCAAACACCTAGGATGCACATGCACGAAATTATTTTCTGGGTTTGATGATTTCACTATGTTTCTTGATGATCTAAGATGATTAGATGATGTTTGGTGATGATCCATGATGATGGGTATAGGTCTTGTGGCTTAAAATGATGATTTATGGTGATATTGATGCATGCATGTATGATCTAAGGTGTTGTAGATGATCTTGTTGATGTTGGGATAATTATTGATAATGCACAAGTGATGTTGCATGGTTAGATTGTGGCTTATATGCTTGAAACATGATTTGTTATGAAACTTTCTATTTATAGTAACTTTTTAGTTACAAGATGGTGATTTGATGAAGGTGATGAGCATGCATGTATGTAGAATTGCTCTTAGGATGCTAGAATGATGATTTGAATACTTGTAATGTGATCTTGATAATGTTTGTGGTCATTTCTAGCGATATTACTATATTTAGTAACTTGTAATGACTTATTATGTTATAATATGTGGATTAGATGCTAAGTTAGATGGTTTCCGATAACACGTATGCTAAAAATGGAAACTTTCCATTTTAGGAAACTTTTATGTGTTAACATGCTATAAACGATCTATGTGACTTCGTATGATGAAGTGTTATGTGTTAACATGATCACATAGGACAAATGAGCATGCTAGAACTATGAAATCAATATGCTTTGTGAACTTTCCAAAAATGGAAACTTACTATAAATAGTAAGTTGTCCATAGACGCGACATGCGCGTCTTGCACACGACGAGCACTTACACACTTGCTACACGATTCACAACCGTCACACAGTTCACCAACGGGTCGTTGACTTGACACGGTCAAACTTGGTCAACTTTAGTCAAACATGGTCAAACACGGTCATTGTGGACCAACACAGTCAAACACGGTCAATGTGGACCAACACGAGCAGACACGGTCATTGTGGACCGACACGGACAAACATGAACAACCAAGGGTTGTTGGACACAAACACGAGCACTAACACGAACACTAGCACGGTCACTTACACGAACTCACGTAGGGTGTACGATATAGGTTGCCGGTGACCGACACGCATAACGACGCAGGAGCTTACGCTGACTTACTACTTTCATCACTAAGGTGAGTTTATGGCCCCTCTTTACTCTTTTTCAAACGCTTTTAAATAGGGGGAGAATACTAGTTGCATCGAGTCAAACATTATCACTATTACAAACATTTTTGTGTATGCTGGTTTATTGGACAAACATTAAGTGTTGAACTCGTAACAAGCCCTCACAAAGTCTTACCGTTAATGTACGAACAACGTGGTAGATTTGGATGCATCCATTAGGGAATGACTAACCCCACGGGGCACTATGTTGACTGGATGTCATAACCCGTGCAAACTCTGACCTAACTTGCTATGCATACAAGGCATAGCGGAGGCAAGGACAAACAAGTCTAGTTCGGTAGTGACGCACTGACACTTTGGGCCTAGGGCTTGGTACTAACATTGATAAACAGCATGACACACTTTCTATTACTATATATGTATATCAAAACCTGTGAACTCACCAACCATCGTGTTGACACTTTTTCTAACTGGTATTCTTAGGTAACTAGCTGCGCATGGAACAGGATGCACGTTAAGGGATGAGCTTTAGGAACCGCATGCATTCTGTTGTTTGTTTTGAAAACAATTTAGTTCTTAATGTTCTAAACAATGTTGTATTAAACTATTTACATTTCCGCTGCATGCTTTCAAACATATTTATTTCCGCTGCTATGATAACTTTTATTCCGCTGCAAAACTATTTTGTTATGTGTGTGTGTCAAACATGGGATTTGTAAACGCATATAGAGGTGTTCTATATGACCTTGAGCTGTGATTCTGGCCACGTCACACCCACGTGGACTGACACCACGAGTGGGAAATTGGGGGTGTGACAGACTGGTATCAGAGCCTTGGTTATAGGGAACTAGGTTTGCATGTAGTAAACTTAGACTATAGCCATTGCTCAACTTTAGACACTACACGTAGAACTTGCACATTGATGACATTATTGTTTATACTGAACTGCTACTTACTAACTTGATACTTACAGGATGGCCGACAACCCCAACGCTAACGGGAACTCAGCTAGACCCACGACCGCAGACGACATGGTGGTAGAGAGTTGACGACGAGTCCACGACCTAGTGGCGCAGGTGGACGCCGAGATGGATAGGCGGGCCAGAGACGCGGCACGGGCCCGACATTGGGGATGGCTTCCCACCATAATCCAGGGATGGATTATCGAGGAGAGAGTACCTCCATACCGTTTCCCTGGTGATACCACCCCAGGACACCGACTGCCACCACTTGGAGTACCACTGGAGCAGGCCTTCGCGGCCCACGTTGCTTGCACCCGACGAGAGATTTGGAGGACTGGAGAGCTGTCAGACGAGGTTCGAGTTCTTCGCGAGAAGAACGATCGACTGGAGAGGCAGAACGATAGGCTGGAGGAACGCAACGACAGACTAGAGGCACAGGTGGAGACTCTACGTCTCCAAGTGTCTCAACTGATGACCCAGCACGGACAGATCGTTGACATCATGCAGGAGCATGATGTACGCATCACTGAGAATCGGACGGACATAACCGAGACTCAGGCGATGGTGCAGGCCAGTGATGCCATGCTTAACGCATGGGCTGCACAGTTTATTGAGGAACCACCACAGGAGGATGGTCCTGAATTCGAGGCCGAGGACCTCGAAGAAGGGGACTTTGATAAGGATCCTAATGAGGATCCGGAGGATGATGATGATGACGGAGACGCTGCTAGCGATATTTCACACGTCTCTATGGATTCGGATTAGAGGACTGTTGTATTTTGTACTTTCTTGTTTTGGCCTAGACGAGCGGGATGTGCTCGAAGAACTTATTATGTATTTCCTTTTGAAATTATTGTACTTCAAGCTTATTATTAATGAGAATTATGTTTTGTCTTACTTATTACATGTTGACCATGATTGCTTGATAACATAACATCTGACATGACAGCTAACATGACATCTGATCTGACATCTGACATGACATTTGACTAACACTCTAACATGTGCTAACTAAAACTCTATCCCTTATGTATAGAACCATACATGGCGGGAAGAGGACCGTACGCGCGTCCTGCTAAGCGGACACTAGATGCCGCCGTGATAAAAATGATGGTTGACCGTCGGGTCAACAAAGCGATCGCTGACTACGAAGCCAGTCGCCAGCATAGCGAAACTAGCGGAAACAACAATGGTACTAACACTTGCCTGACGCGACCAATATATTGTAGCTAACACAATACTAACACACGACACTGATTTCTGACAAACAGGGTCAAACAGCAGCAACGGGAAAGGATGTTCCTTTAAGTCTTTCCTGAACTGCCACCCACACAAGTTCAAGGGAACTGAAGGAGCTGTTGGGATGCTCCGCTGGATGGAAAAGGTGGAATCTGTGTTCTCCATGTGTGACTGTGCCGAGGAGAGCAGGGTCAAATATGCAACCGGTACATTGGAGGGACCGGCTCTCACATGGTGGAATACCCATGTTCAAACCTTGGGGTTGGACGGTGTTAACTCGATGAGCTGGGCTGATTTCACCAGACTACTGCAGGAGGAGTATTGCCCTCGTGATGAGATTCGAAAACTGGAAGCCGAATTCTGGGTACACAAAATGGTGAGGTCTGAGATCGAGCAATATTGCACTCGATTTCATGAGCTGTGTAAGTTATGCCCGGCGATGGTGACGCCGGAATACAAGAAGATCGAGCAGTTCATCAGCGGGCTGCCTGAACAAATCCAAAGCATGGTGACTGCTTCTGATCTCACCACCATCCAACCACTGATCCGACTGTCCCACAAACTAACCGACCAAGCGGTAGCACAAGGCAAGCTACCCAAACGAGGCGAACATCTGAAGCCTCAAGAAAGTCAGAAGAGGAAGTGGGAACCCAGCCACCACCAATCTCATCAACCTCAGCAACAACAAAGATCTGCACCAGTCAGAGCCTTTACCGCCACTCAACCCGACGACAAGGGGAAGGGTGTGTACCAAGGGAAATACCCCTTGTGTAACCGGTGTTCATACCATCACCTCGGGCAATGCGAACGATACCGTTGCCTGAAGTGCGGAAGGCATGGCCATATGGCCAAAGATTGCAGATCAAGATTTCCAACCAACAACAACAACCCCAACCACAACCAGAACCAGAACAATAACAATCAGAACACTCTCAGAGGGTGCTACGAATGTGGAAAACCGGGGCATATGAGGAGGGACTGCCCTCAGCTAAAGAAAACAGGAAGTGGAACGGCTAAAGGCCGAGCATTTGTGATTGGCTCGGGAGAAGCCAAAGACGATCCTAACATCGTAACCGGTACGTTTCTTTTAAATAATGTCTATGCTAGCATATTATTTGATACCGGTGCCGATAGGAGCTTTATATCTAGTGAGTTTAGCAAATTACTAGATATTACCCCAACACCACTAGACTACAAGTATACTGTAGAGTTAGCCGATGGCAAACTGATTGAAACCCAACACATCTTTCGAGGATGCGTCATGGTTTTGGCGGATCACGAACTCGAAATCGATTTGATGCCGGTGACTCTCGGAAGCTTTGATGTGGTCGTTGGAATGGATTGGTTATCCGTTAACCAAGCCGAGATCGTATGCAATGAGAAGATCGTACGAGTGACGTTGCAGAACGGTGAGCAGATCTCAATTCAGGGAGAACGACAGGGAGTACCTCTGAACATCATGTCATGCATGAAGGCAAACAAGTATCTACAAAAGGAATACGCTGCCATACTAGCCCTCATCGCAGAGCAACCAAAGAAGGAGAGGAAGATTGAGGACATCGCTGTAGTCCGCAATTTTCCCGAAGTATTTCCCGAGGATCTACCTGGACTACCTCCGAAACGACAAGTCGAGTTTCAGATAGACCTCGCACTAGGAGCAGCACCGATCGCCAAAGCTCCATACCGAATAGCACCGACTGAGATGCAGGAACTGTCTAACCAGTTGCAGGAACTGTTAGACAAGGGATTTATCAGACCAAGCTTCTCACCTTGGGGAGCACCAGTCTTGTTTGTGAAGAAGAAAGACGGATCATTCCGTATGTGTATCGACTACAGAGAGCTGAACAAGGTGACAATCAAGAATCGATACCCGTTACCACGAATAGACGATTTGTTTGACCAGTTGCAAGGGTCAAGCTACTATTCAAAGATCGATTTAAGATCGGGTTACCATCAATTGAGGATACAGGAAAATGATATTCCTAAGACTGCCTTCAGAACCCGATACGGACACTACGAATTCTTGGTTATGCCCTTTGGACTAACCAACGCACCAGCTGTATTCATGGATCTCATGAATAGAGTGTGCAAACCCTATCTTGACAAATTCGTAATAGTGTTCATCGACGACATCCTGATCTACTCTAAGAATCAAGAAGAACATGCTGAACATCTGAAGCTAGTTTTGGAATTATTAAAGAAAGAGCAACTGTACGCAAAATTTTCAAAGTGCGACTTTTGGATTCGCGAAGTCCAATTCCTTGGACACGTGGTTAATGAACAGGGGATACACGTAGACCCAGCTAAGATCGAAGCCATCAAGAACTGGGAAGCACCCAGGACTCCAACTGAGGTACGACAATTCTTAGGTCTGGCCGGGTACTACCGAAGATTCTTTGAAGGATTCTCGAAGATTGCTCAATCACTGACCTCCTTGACTCATAAGGATAAGAAGTTCGATTGGGGAGACAAACAAGAAGCTGCTTTCAACCTGTTGAAACAGAAACTATGCACTGCGCCTATCCTATCCCTACCGGAAGGATGTGATGACTTCGTGGTGTATTGCGACGCTTCGAAACAAGGACTCGGTTGCGTGCTGATGCAACGCGAGAAAGTGATAGCATACGCTTCATGACAACTGAAGGTGCATGAGAAGAACTACACGACTCATGATCTTGAGTTGGGAGCCGTAGTATTCGCTTTAAAAATATGGCGACACTACTTGTATGGCACAAAATGCACTATCTTTACCGATCACAAGAGCCTACAACACATCTTCAATCAGAAAGAGTTAAACATGAGGTAACGAAGATGGGTTGAGCTTATCGGCGATTATGACTGCACCATCAAGTACCATCCCGGTAAAGCCAACGTAGTGGCCGACGCGTTGAGCCGGAAGGAAACAACAAAACGCGTGCGTGCTCTACAACTCACGATTCATTCTGAATTGCCAAATCAGATACGAATCGCACAACAAGAAGCCCTAAAAACTGAAAACCTCACTCTTGAAGCCATGCGTGGCATGGATAAACAAATGAAGGTAAAAGACGACGGATCTTATTACTTAATGGATCGAATTTGGATTCCACGCCACGGAGGACTGAGTGAAGTGGTGATGGACGAAGCACACAAGAGCAGGTATTCCATACATCCGGGCTCTGACAAAATGTACCATGATCTGAAGACAACTTACTGGTGGCCGAACATGAAGGCCGAGATAGCAACTTACGTGAGTAAGTGCTTAACGTGCTCAAAAGTCAAGGTTGGTACCAAAAGCCATCAGGGTTACTTCAGCAACCAGAACTACCCATGTGGAAATGGGAGCAAATTTCCATGGACTTCATAACTAAATTACCTAAGACGGGAAGTGGTTGCGATACCATCTGGGTTATCGTAGACCGACTGACAAAGTCCGCACATTTCCTACCTATCAAGGAGACTGACAAGTTGGACAGCTCACACGTATCTATCTGAAGGAAGTGGTCACTTGACATGGAGTGCCAATCTCGATTATATCTGATCGCGACAGTCGATTCACGTCGCATTTCTGGAAATCCTTGCATAAGGCTTTGGGCACGAGATTGGATATGAGTACCGCTTACCACCCGCAGACGGACGGGCAAAGTGAGCGAACTATACAGACACTGGAGGACATGCTCCGAGCATGCGTTATTGACTTTGGGAGTAGCTGGGAATCTCACCTACCGCTAGTTGAGTTTTCATACAATAACAGCTACCACACAAGCATCCAAGCTGCACCATTCGAGGCACTTTACGGACGAAAGTGTCGATCACCCATCTGCTGGGCAGAAGTTGGAGACAGCCAACTGACTGGCCCAGAACTTGTGCACGAAACGACTGAAAAGATCGTGCAAATACGCAAGCGAATGGCAGCAGCTCGTGACAGACAGAAAAGTTACGCTGACAAACGACGCAAACCGTTAGAATTCCAGGAGGGGGACAGAGTGTTACTCAAGGTCTCGCCCTGGAAAGGTGTCATTCGGTTTGGCAAACGAGGAAAGTTGAACCCTCGTTACATTGGACCTTTCGAGATTACAAAACGAATAGGCCCTGTAGCCTATGAACTGAACCTGCCAGTCGAACTGAGCAGTGTACACAATGTATTCCACATCTCGAACATCAAGAAGTGCCTATCTGATGAGACACTTGTTATTCCCCTTGAGGAAATACAAATCGACGAACAATTGAACTTCGTTGAGGAACCGGTGGAGATTATGGACCGGGAAACCAAGAAGCTCAAACTCAGCAAGATTCCAATAGTGAAAGTGCGATGGAATTCGCGACGCGGACTGGAATTCACGTGGGAACGTGAAGATCAGATGAAACAAAAGTACCCACACCTGTTCGCGGAACAGACAAGCACTGGCAACACAAGTTGAATTTCGGGACGAAATTCTTTCTAACATGGGGAGGATGTGACACCCCGTAATTTCTAGGTCAGCAACCTATTTATTTAAATGTTTATTTAAATGCTTATTGTACACGTGGCAGAAGAATTAGATTGATTTAGTGTGACACGTGGCACGACAGTACGAACACTGACACATGACTAGATAATTCGTAGAATTATCGGCAAACAGCACACACGTGTCAAAACACACGAACGTTGGTGAACGTCTAGCACATTGTGTAGCACAACACTCGAAACCTCACGAAACACTCACACTTTGAACTTGGAAGTTCAAACAAGGCCAAACGAAAGTTCGTAAACATGAAAACGGCAACGAACGGATCAAACCAATGAAAATGGGCCTATTGGGCTCATCGGGGGATCTGTCGCGCTACGCGACGGTCCACAAGGACACTGTCGCGATACGCGACAGGTGGGCGGGGGAAATTTGAACCCCGAATTACCTCGCGCTACGCGAGACTCACCTTATATGTTGTCGCGCTACGCGACAAGACCCAGTTCGCAGAAATCTTTATAAATCCAAGAAAAATCATTTCTTGGCCACCCTACACACTCTCTCCGAAATCTAGCCATCATATCTCGGCCATATCCCTTCCAAAACCTCTGCTACACTCAAGATTCATCCTTGGAAGCCATTGTTGAAGAGATTGAAGCTCTTGGAAGCTTGAACACCATTGAAGGGAGACCTCTAGAACACCATCCACCACCACCATCGTCTTGTTCTTGTCGAAGCCCACGAGCCAGGAGGTCAAGGAGGCTGTTCATCATCATCTCAGGACTTCTTGAATCTTGAAAGGTAGTCTTGGCATCCCTTGTGGCTTAAAACCACCATTACACACACATGCAAGGCTTTATACTCACATGCAAACACCTAGGATGCACATGCACGAAATTATTTTCTGGGTTTGATGATTTCACTATGTTTCTTGATGATCTAAGATGATTAGATGATGTTTGGTGATGATCCATGATGATGGGTATAGGTCTTGTGGCTTAAAATGATGATTTATGGTGATATTGATGCATGCATGTATGATCTAAGGTGTTGTAGATGATCTTGTTGATGTTGGGATAATTATGGATAATGCACAAGTGATGTTGCATGGTTAGATTGTGGCTTATATGCTTGAAACATGATTTGTTATGAAACTTTCTATTTATAGTAACTTTTTAGTTACAAGATGGTGATTTGATGAAGGTGATGAGCATGCATGTATGTAGAATTGATCTTAGGATGCTAGAATGATGATTTGAATACTTGTAATGTGATCTTGATAATGTTTATGGTCATTTCTAGCGATATTACTATATTTAGTAACTTTTGTAGATGAAATATTGCTAAGTGATGGATTAGGTTATGTTGACATGTTTAAATGATGTTAGATGGATTATTTAGATGATTTGTAACATGAAAATAGGTTTAGAAATGTCAAATGGTCATTTTTATGCAAAAACCACAAAGTTACTATTTATAGTAACTTTATTTTTACAAAAACCGATTTGTCAACGTGTTATATTATTTGAGCATGATAAATGACTTATTATGTTATAATATGTGGATTAGATGCTAAGTTAGATGGTTTCCGATAACACGTATGCTAAAAATGGAAACTTTCCATTTTAGGAAACTTTTATGTGTTAACATGCTATAAACGATCTATGTGACTTCGTATGATGAAGTGTTATGTGTTAACATGATCAAATAGGACAAATGAGCATGCTAGAACTATGAAATCGATATGCTTTGTGAACTTTCCAAAAATGGAAACTTACTATAAATAGTAAGTTGTCCATAGACGCGACATGCGCGTCTTGCACACGACGAGCACTTACACACTTGCTACACGATTCACAACCGTCACACGGTTCATGTCACACCCCCACCTCCGCGTCACCAGACGACGTCATCCTTAAAGGTAGCGGAAGCATAGCGGCGAAGTCTCGAAGGTGAGGGGTGACTTACTTGATCCGGTATCATAACACACATAGTTAAGAAAAGCACTAATTACAAATCACGACAAATATTTATTACATGTCCTGAATATCCGTTCACAACTTAAGTTCCTTCTATTACATCCCAAGTCCTAATTACATGGTGCGTGCACAGTTGTTTCCTCACCGTTGGTACTGATTACCTGTAAAAGATTTAAAGTTTAAAAATATCAGTATAAAACTGGTGAGTTCATAAATAAGACTCGATACAATATGATATGATAGTAAAGTCAATGGTACACATTAACATAAGTGAATAATCATGTGACCCGTATCCAGATCCTTTCTGACAGTCCAGTCTAGAAAATAACCGAAGTTAAACTCCGTGCCTCTAACTCAATGTCTCACTACATCAAGTCGATACCAGGAATGGTGACAAGCATTCACACAAGGGTAGACGCTATCTATCCATGAATGGGGTTGTCAACCCGATAGTACTATCTTTGTTCACACATTCGGCCCCACATGGGTTAACCAGATACAGTTGGTTTTGAGGACTTTTGTTGTACACAGAAAATAGTCATAATCCCATGACACCCACATGCAAGCCGGTATTGCAATTGTTACTAAACATATCACACGTTTGATAAAGATTTCATAATAGTCACCCCGATGTTAAGAAAACAGTAAAAGAAAAGGGGTTGTATGAAACTCACCTGAAGTTTATGAAAAGATAAAATCACACGAACGGTGGCTAAAAATGCTAATCTGCATTAGTTTATTTATAATTAATTATTTGTGTTTTAACTTGCTGATTAGATCTGTTTGAACGTTCAATGTCACCGACATTGTAATGAAAAGTCATCGAACTAACATTAAATGTTTAATTAATTATTTAGTCTAATATCATACAATGTACTATAATGTAGGTACCTATACTCGTTTAGGTACCTTGTGTTAAGTTGATGACTCATTGGATTAGCCGGGATAATCTCCGACTAATTAGTTAGGTAATGCTGTTGATTATATTACTTAAACAGTCCCTAGATGAAATCTCGGTTTAGGAATGATTAATTCTTGTCACTAATCGTCCATGTATCACAAAACATAACAATATGACATTTGAATAGGTTAAACAATCGTGTTTAACATATTAATCCGACTGTTATCATAAAATCAGACAGTTATTCCAATTGGTAGGGTAATAACTGTGATTAGTTTGAAACACTTGGGATTAACCTTGCATTTCAAAGATTAACCAAAATAATCACTTACATTGTCATAATCTAATGGTTTAAACCATTAGAAGTATTGTTATGGTTTGGTGAAAACCGGGCATTATAACGGATCAAAACAGGCATTTACCCGTTAACAAGACAAGTTATCCGTCAAAAATCATTCCTAGCTATCATCTAAGCAATAATCAACAACCCTAACTATATCATTACGTTTAAAAACACGATCTAATCAATGAAGATCAAGTCAGAAGGTTAAAAAGGATAGTTACCCAAATCAGACGATTCTACGGACAAAATCACGATCAGGACGCGTATACACGTTCACCGGTTCGAGCTGGACGTTCTGGTGGTGTCAAATATGAGTTTTGGTGATTATACGATCGAGCTCTGGAGTTGCAGGAGGTTTTTGGTCGAAGGAAGAAGAATTATGAAGGTTCTGCATGATTCTGCGATTTAAACAAGTTGCATTCTGAACCGACCTACTCGTCGCGTACCGCGACGAGTGGCCTACCTGTCGTCGCGTATCGCGAAAGATTCCGGATGAATTTTTAATATTTTTAACTTGTCGCGTACCGCGACAAGACTCCAAGGAGTCGTCGCGTAACGCGAGGGATCCAATTTCAAGATTTTTCTTCGTTTCGCGATTCCGGACAATCCGTAACTCGGTTTCACGCACGGTTTTCTCCCATGTTCCCAATTTCTCGCATACTTTAAACCTGTAATGATTAAAATCATCAATTTAACACAGATTCCTAGAACGACCAAACGTGCTCGTGTTATTGATGACGTAATGTTTACTTGCAATTGTCACAGTCTCCTCCTGTTACAGAAATTTCGTCCCGAAATTTGCTTTAACTTCTACAGTTTGATCGCCTATGTAAACAAATGAGGATACTTCTGTTTCATGCGATCTTCACGTTCCCAAGTGTACTCTGGCCCTCGTTTAGAATTCCATTTGACTTTTACAATTGGTATTCGACTTCGTTTGAGGGTCTTTTCATCTCGATCCATTATTTCGACTGGTTCTTCCGTGAACTGTAGGTTTTCGGCAATGTGTATCTCATCAAGAGGTATGACTAGTGACTCGTCCAATAGGCACTTTTTCAGATTCGAGACATGAAACACATCATGTATGTTACTAAGTTCTGAGGGTAACTCTAATCTGTATGCTACCATTCCAATCCTTTCAAGAATTGTAAATGGTCCTACAAATCTTGGTGAGAGTTTTCCTCGTTTTCCGAATCTGAACATACCTTTCCAGGGAGAGACTTTTAGCATCACTTTATCACCAATCTGGAATTCGAGTGGTCTACGTCGATTATCAGCATAACTCTTCTGTCGATCGCATGCTGCTTTAATTCGTTCCTGAATGAGCGCGATCTTATCAGTCGTTTCCTGGATCAGTTCCGGGCCAATAATCTGACTTTCCCCTACTTCTGACCAACACACAGGAGATCGACATTTGCGCCCGTACAAAGCTTCAAATGGAGCACATTGGATACTAGTATGATAGCTGTTATTATAAGAAAATTCAACCAATGGCAGATGAGTATCCCAGCTACCTCCAAAATCAATTACACAGCTTCGAAGCATGTCTTCTAATGTTTGATTTGTACGTTCAGTCTGCCCATCCGTTTGTGGATGATAAGCTGTGCTCATGTTGATCTGCGTACCCAAGGCATGTTGAAGAGTTTGCCAAAAACGTGACATAAATCGACTATCTCTATCAGAAATAATAGAGATTGGCACTCCATGTCGCATTACAATTTCGTTGATGTAAAGTTTAGCTAAACGGTCCATGGAATAGTCTTCCCGAATTGGTAAGAAATGTGCTGATTTGGTAAGGCGATCTACGATGACCCAAATAGCATCATGGTTATGCGCCGTTCTGGGTAATTTAGTGATGAAATCCATGGAAATTTGTTCCCATTTCCACATAGGGATTTCTGGTTGTTGCAATAGCCCAGATGGTCTTTGATGTTCTGCCTTAACCTTAAGGCACGTTAAGCATTTATTCACATATTCTGCTATTTGTTTCTTCATACCAGGCCACCAGTAGAAGTCTTTGAGATCTTTATACATCTTGTCAGCACCTGGATGAATAGAATATTTGGATTTGTGAGCTTCGTCCAAGATAATTGGTCTGATATTACCAAGTACTGGGATCCATGCTCGGTTTTTAAAATATAATATTCCATCCGTTTTGGTTTTAAGTTGTTTATCTAACCCTCGTAATTTCTCATCAGTGTAATTTGTTGTTTGCAAGGCCTGCCGTTGAGTTTCACGTATTTGAGGGTCTAGACTAGTTTGAATCGTCATTTCCAGCGCTTTCACACGTATGGGTTTGACTCTCTCTTTGCGACTTAAAGCATCGGCTACGACATTTGCTTTACCTGGGTGGTAACGGATTTCGCAGTCATAGTCGTTCAGAAGTTCCACCCATCGCCTTTGTCGCATATTTAGCATTTTCTGATCTAGAATGTGTTGAAGACTTTTGTGATCTGTATAGACCGTACACTTCGTCCCGTACAAGTAATGTCTCCATATTTTGAGTGCAAACACTACTGCACCAAGTTCTAGATCATGAGTGGTGTAATTCTTCTCGTGCACTTTTAGCTGCCGAGAAGCATAGGCAATCACCTTGTTGTTCTGCATCAGCACACACCCAAGTCCTTGACGTGAGGCATCACAGAAAACTATGAAATTCTCTGTGCCTTCTGGTAGTGCCAGAATAGGTGCATTGCAGAGTTTATGCTTCAACAGTTGAAATGCCTCCTCCTGTTGAGAGTCCCATATGAACTTTTGATCTTTCTGGGTTAGAGTAGTTAAAGGCAAGGCTATCTTTGAAAAGTTCTTGATGAATCTTCTGTAATAGCCCGCTAACCCTAAGAATTGACGAATCTCTGTTGGGGTTTTCGGTGTCTCCCATTGCTTTACCGCTTCAATCTTGCTGGGATCCACTTGTATACCATTTTCATTTACTACATGCCCAAGAAACTGGACTTCCCGTAACCAGAACTCACATTTGGAAAATTTGGCATAAAGTTTCTCATGTGCTAAAAGTTCCAAGATCAGTTTTAAGTGTTGCATATGTTCTTGTTGGCTGCGGGAGTAAATGAGAATGTCATCAATAAAAACAATCACGAATTTATCCAAGTAAGGTCTACACACACGATTCATCAGATCCATAAATACTGCAGGCGCATTAGTCAGTCCGAAGGGCATTACTAAAAACTCATAATGCCCGTATCGAGTTCGAAAAGCTGTTTTAGAAACATCATCATCATGGATTCGTAGTTGATGATATCCAGATCTGAGATCGATTTTTGAAAAATAGATAGCACCTTGCAATTGATCGAATAGATCATCTATACGGGGTAATGGATAACGATTCTTGATTGTCAATTTATTGAGTTCCCGATAGTCGATACACATCCTGAGAGTACCGTCCTTCTTTTTCACAAAAAGGATAGGTGCGCCCCAAGGTGAGTAACTCGGTCTAATGAAACCTTTATCTAAAAGTTCCTGTAATTGACTCGATAGTTCTCGCATTTCCGATGGAGCCAATCTGTAAGGAGCTTTAGCTATAGGTGCTGCTCCTGGTACTAAGTCAATACGAAACTCAACTTGTCTCACTGGGGGTAATCCTGATATATCGTCAGGAAAAACTTCAGGATATTCTCGAACTACAGGAATGTCTTCAATACGTTTTTGATGTGGTTTGTTTTCAGTCACGTAGGCTAAAAAGGCTTGACAGCCCTTTCTTAAGCACTTTCGAGCTTGCATACATGATATGATACTCAGTTTCCTGCCAGCCCTTTCACCTTGTATCATAAGTGTATCACCATTTGGTAATGAAATACGAATCATCTTATTTTGACATATGACTTCCACTCGATTTTCTGAAAGCCAGTCCATACCAATAACAACATCAAAGCTTCCCAATTCAATAGGAAGAAGATCAATATTAAAAAGATGATCGTTTAGATTCAATAAACACCCTTGAATCACATTGTTAGTCATAATTGACTTGCCATTAGCAAGTTCAATGATGTAAGGGTTTGTTAGGTTATCAACGGCCAATCCGAGTAGTGAAGCAAAATCAGAGGAAATAAAACTTTTGTCCGCTCCGGTGTCAAAAAGAACAGATACATAGTGATTGTTAAGAAGAAACGTACCGGTAACGGTGTTGTTATCACGTCGAGCCTCTTCCGCCCCTATCTGGAAGGCTCTTCCTCTTGCTTCATTGCCCTGGTTGGTGTTGTTGGTAGGGCAGTTTTTCATGAAGTGATCCGGGCTTCCACATCTGAAACACGACCGGTTGATTGGTTGTGGTTGTTGTTGTTGAGTTCCTTGGTTTGATCGGCGAGCAGGGAGATTGCAATATTTGGAGAAATGCCCGACCTTGTTACAATTGTTACAAACAGGGCAGGGTCCCACATGATGAAATGGGCACTTAGGACATTTAGGTGCTTGCCCTACATAGGCTTTTCTCTCCAAAGTTGTGGCAATGTATCCCTTTGCCATTTGCACATTCCGGCTGGGTTCCACCGGAGCCCCTGGTTTGCCTTTCCCAACCCATTTTCGTTTCACCCCTTTAACAGTGCTGGGGGTAGTAGTTGCCAGACTGCTGCTTGACTCACCTTTCACTGTCAATGTACCACTTCTTACTGCAACATCGGTAAGCCTGGTGGTTAAGGTGATAGCATGTTTCAAAGTACGTGGTTCAGCTGCCGTGACCATTCCCTTGATTTGAGGTACCAGACCTTTGATATATTTTTCTATCAAAGCCTGCTCAGTTGGAAACATGTTTGGCAGCAGACATGTTAATTCGTGAAATCGATCGGTATATTTCAAACAATCAGCACCGATCATAGAATGGTTCCAAAATTCCTCTTGGAGCTTTTGGATTTCAGTGATGGGACAATATTCTGACAGAATCAAAGTTTTAAACTCGTCCCAAGTCATAGCATCCACAACAGCCGTGGTCAAGGTTTTTGCCTGGGTATTCCACCAGGTCAATGCTGAGTCTGTCAGTGAACAAGCTGCATAAGACACTTTGTGTTCAGCCAAACACTGGCTGATCTTGAGCTTAGTCTCCATGCCCTCAATCCATTTCAAAAGTCCTGACGCTCCTTCCTTCCCCGTAAAAGTAGGGGGATTGCAAGAAGCGAAGTACTTATAAGTGCATCCTCGTTGTGGAGGATCCGGATTGATTGTGTTGGTACTAGTCGTATGGCGGGTTTCAACATGTCCGCCTGTAGCATTATGCTCCGTATGGACTCTACCCGAGCCAGGAGCACGATTTGTTTGATATTGGGCCAACATGCCCGTGAGAACAGCGGATAATTGATCACCTGCTATACGAGCAACGTCCGCTTCATTTAGACTGGGTCCACTCACAGGTGGATCCGGAATGGATTCTTGAGTTTGAGGATTTTTAGCAGAACGACCTCTTCTAGGGGCCATAGTCTGATCACACACAGATACAGTAAAGTCAGAACAAGAATCCATAGTCGTAATAAAGACAAATGTTGTATAACTACTTCGAGTTTTTCACAGTTATATTGTACACCACTAAGTCATGTTCATAGTTGCAGTTATACTAGTACGTCTGTTTGTCTTGCCAAGCGTATACTAGTATCATTTTATAGTCTACCAAAATAACACCGATTTAGACATGTTACTACACTGATATGTACTAGTATTACATTATTTCACTATAATGTAGTACCGATATTAATATGTTTCTACACGTGTTTGTTATGTACTAGTATTACATTATTTCACTATAATGTAACACCGATATTGATATGACCTTATCACAATTTTGTTACGCACTAGTATTACATTACTTCACCGCAATGTAACACCGATATTGTTATGACTCCACGAGTCTTGTTATGTACTAGTATTACATTACTTCACCGTAATGTAACACCGATATTGTTATGACTCCACATGAGTCTTGTTATGTACTAGTATTACATTATTTCACCGTAATGTAACACCGATATTGTTATGTTTTCGCACAAGTTTTCTTTTTATATGACTTGAAAAGTTAGCACCGGCTATAATGTAAAGACACAATGTTGCACATACAATGTTAAAAGAAAACTTTTATTATAACTGTCACAGTTGTACATTAGGATTAGTACATATACAAGAAAATATCCTAATGCAGTTGTACCCACTATTACAACCTAACCGTCCGAGGCCTATTTTACAATTCAAAACTTCCTCGGAGTAGTACAGTCCAGCCTATTCGATTCCTTTACCGTAGTAAATACAGTAAACATGTGATAATGATGGCCACCGCTGCCATCACTATTGCTGCGTCCAACAGTCGTAGCTCCATCCTCATATTGCCTAACCCTACCATCCATCCCCTAACTCTCTCTACCCCACTCCTACACATACCACCTAAAGTCCACTGAAGTCTACCCTCAATCACTTCCCTCCATGCCCTGGCACCTGCCTCCAGGACAGCTACATGTTCAGCTAAACTCTCATAGGCCGTGCGAGTTTCCCACAGAGTGTCACGTGTTTCCTGCAATGAAACACGCGATAACTGAAGATCCAATGTAACCCGTTGCAGCTGAACTCTCATCTCAGCTTGCTGAGATGACTCGCCTTCCTCATGTATAGAATGAGGTACATCCCGAGGTGCTAGTGGTCCTCTCGGAACAGGACCTGTCGAGATGCGGGCTCGTCCCCGCCTTCCTCCAAACCCTGTAAATACTGGTACTTGCTGTGGTGGTGTAGGGCTTTGTGCCCTCCTGATAGCTGGTGAGTCAGCATCTAACAGACGCTGAGGTATAGGTGATGTAGGTGGTAGTGATGGTAAAGTCTGGTGGGACATTTGAGATGACGGCACTGTCTGTGTTGATCCTGAACTTGTTTCCGTGCCAAATGAATCACTTTCTGAGTCTGACATCGCTGTATCGACACACAAGTTCGTATTAGTAACGTAAAATAAATAAATAACAACAACATGTATTTGAGTGTTTATATTTGTTAACTATGTTCGGTGCTCTCTGTGTAACTATTCGAGCCTATGGTTATAATCTAGGTTTCTAAGTCCGCCTAAATTCTATAACCTGTGGCTCTGATACCACCCTGTCACACCCCCACCTCCGCGTCACCAGACGACGTCATCCTTAAAGGTAGCGGAAGCATAGCGGCGAAGTCTCGAAGGTGAGGGGTGACTTACTTGATCCGGTATCATAACACACATAGTTAAGAAAAGCACTAATTACAAATCACGACAAATATTTATTACATGTCCTGAATATCCGTTCACAACTTAAGTTCCTTCTATTACATCCCAAGTCCTAATTACATGGTGCGTGCACAGTTGTTTCCTCACCGTTGGTACTGATTACCTGTAAAAGATTTAAAGTTTAAAAATATCAGTATAAAACTGGTGAGTTCATAAATAAGACTCGATACAATATGATATGATAGTAAAGTCAATGGTACACATTAACATAAGTGAATAATCATGTGACCCGTATCCAGATCCTTTCTGACAGTCCAGTCTAGAAAATAACCGAAGTTAAACTCCGTGCCTCTAACTCAATGTCTCACTACATCAAGTCGATACCAGGAATGGTGACAAGCATTCACACAAGGGTAGACGCTATCTATCCATGAATGGGGTTGTCAACCCGATAGTACTATCTTTGTTCACACATTCGGCCCCACATGGGTTAACCAGATACAGTTGGTTTTGAGGACTTTTGTTGTACACAGAAAATAGTCATAATCCCATGACACCCACATGCAAGCCGGTATTGCAATTGTTACTAAACATATCACACGTTTGATAAAGATTTCATAATAGTCACCCCGATGTTAAGAAAACAGTAAAAGAAAAGGGGTTGTATGAAACTCACCTGAAGTTTATGAAAAGATAAAATCACACGAACGGTGGCTAAAAATGCTAATCTGCATTAGTTTATTTATAATTAATTATTTGTGTTTTAACTTGCTGATTAGATCTGTTTGAACGTTCAATGTCACCGACATTGTAATGAAAAGTCATCGAACTAACATTAAATGTTTAATTAATTATTTAGTCTAATATCATACAATGTACTATAATGTAGGTACCTATACTCGTTTAGGTACCTTGTGTTAAGTTGATGACTCATTGGATTAGCCGGGATAATCTCCGACTAATTAGTTAGGTAATGCTGTTGATTATATTACTTAAACAGTCCCTAGATGAAATCTCGGTTTAGGAATGATTAATTCTTGTCACTAATCGTCCATGTATCACAAAACATAACAATATGACATTTGAATAGGTTAAACAATCGTGTTTAACATATTAATCCGACTGTTATCATAAAATCAGACAGTTATTCCAATTGGTAGGGTAATAACTGTGATTAGTTTGAAACACTTGGGATTAACCTTGCATTTCAAAGATTAACCAAAATAATCACTTACATTGTCATAATCTAATGGTTTAAACCATTAGAAGTATTGTTATGGTTTGGTGAAAACCGGGCATTATAACGGATCAAAACAGGCATTTACCCGTTAACAAGACAAGTTATCCGTCAAAAATCATTCCTAGCTATCATCTAAGCAATAATCAACAACCCTAACTATATCATTACGTTTAAAAACACGATCTAATCAATGAAGATCAAGTCAGAAGGTTAAAAAGGATAGTTACCCAAATCAGACGATTCTACGGACAAAATCACGATCAGGACGCGTATACACGTTCACCGGTTCGAGCTGGACGTTCTGGTGGTGTCAAATATGAGTTTTGGTGATTATACGATCGAGCTCTGGAGTTGCAGGAGGTTTTTGGTCGAAGGAAGAAGAATTATGAAGGTTCTGCATGATTCTGCGATTTAAACAAGTTGCATTCTGAACCGACCTACTCGTCGCGTACCGCGACGAGTGGCCTACCTGTCGTCGCGTATCGCGAAAGATTCCGGATGAATTTTTAATATTTTTAACTTGTCGCGTACCGCGACAAGACTCCAAGGAGTCGTCGCGTAACGCGAGGGATCCAATTTCAAGATTTTTCTTCGTTTCGCGATTCCGGACAATCCGTAACTCGGTTTCACGCACGGTTTTCTCCCATGTTCCCAATTTCTCGCATACTTTAAACCTGTAATGATTAAAATCATCAATTTAACACAGATTCCTAGAACGACCAAACGTGCTCGTGTTATTGATGACGTAATGTTTACTTGCAATTGTCACAGTTCACCAACGGGTCGTTGACTTGACACGGTCAAACTTGGTCAACTTTAGTCAAACATGGTCAAACACGGTCATTGTGGACCAACACAGTCAAACACGGTCAATGTGGACCAACACGAGCAGACACGGTCATTGTGGACCGACACGGACAAACATGAACAACCAAGGGTTGTTGGACACAAACACGAGCACTAACACGAACACTAGCACGGTCACTTACACGAACTCACGTACGGTGTACGATATAGGTTGCCGGTGACCGACACGCATAACGACGCAGGAGCTTACGCTGACTGACTACTTTCATCAATAAGGTGAGTTTACGGCCCCTCTTTATTCTTTTTCAAACGCTTTTAAATAGGCGGAGAATACTAGTTGCATCGAGTCAAACATTATCACTATTACAAACATTTTTGTGTATGCTGGTTTATTGGACAAACATTAAGTGTTGAACTCGTAACAAGCCCTCACAAAGTCTTACCGTTAATGTACGAACAATGTGGTAGATTTGGATGGATCCATTAGGGAATGACTAACCCCACGGGGCACTATGTTGACTGGATGTCATAACCCGTGCAAACTCTGACCTAACTTGCTATGCATACGAGGCATAGCGGAGGCAAGGACAAACAAGTCTAGTTCGGTAGTGACGCACTGACACTTTGGGCCTAGGGCTCGGTACTAACATTGATAAACAGCATGACACACTTTCTATTACTATATATGTATATCAAAACCTGTGAACTCACCAATCATCGTGTTGACACTTTTTCTAACTGGTATTCTCAGGTAACTAGCTGCGCATGGAACAGGATGCACATTAAGGGATGAGCTTTAGGAACCGCATGCATTCTGTTGTTTCTTTTGAAAACAATTTAGTTCTTAATGTTCTAAACAATGTTGTATTAAACTATTTACATTTCCGCTGCATGCTTTCAAACATATTTATTTCCGCTGCTATGATAACTTTTATTCCGCTGCAAAACTATTTTGTTACGTGTGTGTGTCAAACATGGGATTTGTAAACGCATATAGAGGTGTTCTATATGACCTTGAGCTGTGATTCTGGCCACGTCACACCCACGTGGACTGACACCACGAGTGGGAAATTGGGGGTGTGACAATAATGTTCTTGTCTTCTTGAGTATAGTCATTATCTAAAAGGGTATAACCCTATGTTTTGAATGTTAATGTCTCATTCAAGAGTATTCTTAAAGGTTTTGTTTTACAAAATAAGATAATGATAGCTAGATAGGAGAATCTTGTAGATTGCAAATATTTTGTAATAATTAACAACACCCTCTCCCCTACTTTAGTTCGCTTACTTATTGATTTCTACTGAATTCTAGCTAAAGTAACCTATCATTTATTGACAATGTTTATGTATAGGGTATATGTAGGGCGAACCCAGCCACCAACCCACCACATTGTCAATATTTGATAGGTTTCCTCCAGACAGATTTTATAGCGATAATTCTATTCTATTAAAGGCATTATTTTAATTAATTAGCTTTTGTATTAATTTTGGTATCTTAAATTAATTTAGTAGAGTGAAGATGCACGAGGAATAGGTTTTGATTCTTAATACGAATGTTTCGTTGTTTGTTTTCGATTGAAATTGTGATACAATCTTACAATTCCCTTATACCACATATAAATGTCTTTAGGAATTTAGATCGCAAGAAACCACATCTAAGATCACAACTTGTGATTTTGGAATTGGTGAGTTACGCAATAGGTTGACATTAGATTTCAACTCCCAGTCACGAAATACTGTCGAATAGTTAGCATCATATGTTGACATTAAATTTAAAGTTTGATGTTTGAAGGATTTCTCACTAGAGATCAATAGGTTACTTATTCGTCTTTTATGTTATTGTTGCGATAATATTGAAAGACAATAGTCTAGTTGTTTTCGATATGAGAACAATTACTAAGACCATTGATTGGTTTGGTGTAGAATACACACATAATCTTAGCAGGTAAAAATCAATTTATTCCACTAATAGCTTTTCCTAAAGCATGCCTACTTGATATTTAATGTTTGCCCTAACAATCTTAACATTGGTCAAGCTTTCGGTTCTACTCCCAAAATACTGTTGGTGCTTATATATAGGGTATACAGCAGCCAACCCACCACACCAACAATACTTTGAAAGCATACCAATCACCTACCAATACAACAAAACCTTTTTAATTAAGTTTTAGTTCAATATGTTTGATTTTGTTTGAGTTTACATTCAAAGGTTACTACAATAGTGTCCCTTGTTTTGTATTTGTAGGATTCACATGTACTACAAATTCTCGTTCCGTGTGCACCCGTAACCAAAATTTGCCTTACATGATTACCCTACTTTATGAACGTAGTACACCATTGAGTTGATGTCGAATGCAAACTAGTCTAGTCTATGTTGTAGTATTCAAGATGGTTGATATAACAAATCCTTAACCGAATAGGTTGAAAAATTTTGTTTTGTACAACCGTAATTGGCACATTTGACTTTTGTTAGAAGGTGATAAAAATTTTCGTATCCATATGACGTTTGGTGTAACAAGTTTTAACCTGCAAGGTTATTACAAGTCCGTCACATAATACTCAAACTTGACTAGTTCAAAATAGCAGTGTATCGTGATTTCAAAATTTGCATTCTTTTTGCAATGAAATCTAATGTTTGTAAGTATTATTGTATGTAATAAGATGATTGTGACATTATGATACTTAAATTAGTATGATAAGTTTACATCATAACTCATAAGATCATAATATCATAATATGTTGTTTAGAAATATGAAGTATAACATAAGATCTCTTAGAACTTCGATTAAGATGATAATAAATATCACCGATCATAAGTTTAAATATCTTAGGATCCTATAGTTGAATAATAAATGTTATCAGACATTATAAAACTTTAGTTTAAAATGATATATGTATATATCATAATTCATAAGCATAATGTCTTTATGTTCTTAGATTTGTTATTCAAGTGTGATGCATATAAAAAGAAAGTGTTAAGTGCGTGATTAAAGAGTTCAAAGGAAAAAAAATCAGAATTACACCTTATGACATCATGCATAGAAGGTTCAAAATGGAATTAGAGAGTTCAAATGAAAGTTCAATCACAAAGAAATACTTGGATTGTATTCCTAAAGAAATACTTTTGACATATCAAAGTGTTTAAGTCCAATTAAGTTTCAGAAATACATACTTTATCCTATAGGTTCATACTCACTTCAAGGGTTCCTAGGAAAGCATAACATAACCATCGGTAGATTTGGATTTATACGAAATGCTTTCCTAGAAAGAACTCCTCATAGTACAGGTATACCCCCTTCCAGATTATATGTGTTTCCTACTCACTAATGTGAACCTAAAGACTATTGACGAGATTCAAAGATTTAATTAAACATGTAAGTTTGATAGCAGTCTTCGTAGTGACGATCCTCTTGCAAGACGTAAGAAAGGGGGTCAAGAAATTTTGAACCCTAAGTCTAGTGTGTTAATAAACATATCATAAACTAGGTACAAAAATTTGACCTATCTAATAAGTAGTCAAGTAGCACGTCGTAGTCATATAATCAAATTTGACCTATCATGGCAACTACAGAGTTCAAACTACATATCATAGCCTAGCATGGCAACTATAGAGTTCAAATAACAATTCATGGCTTAACATGACAACTATGCAGTTCAAATAACAATTCATGGCCTAGCACGACAACTATGTAGTTCAAACTGAGAGTTTACAGCATAATCATCGCAATTATCAAGTTCAAACTTAGAGTTCATAATCTAGTCATTCTATGGTTATAGTCTAGGTCATTATTTCTTAATAACCTAATTTTCTATAACCCAGGCTCTGATACCAATCTGTAACACCCCGACCAATGGCTGAATCATCGGAGCGTACACGAAGTGTAGATTGTTCAAAAGCACAGGGTGTTTATTGTACTAAATTCAAACTATTTATTATAATAAATTCAAACTTTCATTACATCATAAAAGTAAATACTAAATCAAACATTTAAATTCTAAACATAATAATCAACTAAATCAAATCTCCTTGCATGCCTAAGAAGCGTTTCCACCTGAAACATGTTTAAATAAAAATGTCAACTATAAAGTTGGTGAGAGTCATTGCTTTGACTCAATAAATAGTTCAATAGTTTCAAAGTTATCGTATGCAATTCAAATGAAACAAGGTAAACTAGGCATTCATGTGGAAACAAAACCGATAAACAATTAGTTGTGTCACCTTTCAATTCTATCTCAACGGTCTTTCAACATGTATAGAATGTACTAAGCAACTAGTTGTGACGCATGATCAATTGTCGTAGTTGTATGTGGACTTATTGCCATTGCCATGAGTTTAAATGATGGACTTATTCCTATTGCCATGAGTAATTGCAATCAAGCTAGTTTGAAACATAAAACACATAGATTCACACAAGTTCACATATAGAATTGCATAATAAGATAAAGTACAAGTTTCAGCCCCTAGGTTTTGTAAACAAAAACAAAATAAGAAAAGGGGAAATGAAACTCACCTGGATAGCTAGTTCGAAAATTCGAATAGTTCAAAGTTTCCAAAACGCTTTTGTAATCCTCATGAACCTAAAGTTTCAAGTTCAGGAAGTTCTAAGTTCAAAAAAACTTCCTAAATAAATTCTAAGGTATACTAGGTTCAGGATTTAGGTTCTATATGAATTTGGAGAATTTTAACTATTTTATAGTTTAAAGTTTACTAGTTTTGCAAAATGAGACAAAGTTACATTTTTAGATGCCAAAGTTGCATAAAATAATTAATACCCAAATAATTATCATAAGTTGAGGGGTAATTAGTTTAAAAACATTAAAATTTATAAAGTTTAAATTCTAAGTTCATTTGTTTTATTATAAACGTTTTAAGTTAAAACTATTGTTGGTTTACTTAAAAATAACTTTTATAAACTAAAAATATTTTTCTTGTTTTAAATATATATCTTCAGAATATATAATTATTTTCTGAAAATTTTATTAAGTTTAATTTGTAAATTAATAATATTTATAAACCAAGTTTAATTTCACTTGTATTCGAATAAAACAAATTTAACTAAATAAAAAATTTTCTGAGTTAAATTTATTCTATAAAATTTATAGAAAGATATTCCAGCATGTTAATAAATTTTAACAATTTATATAAATTACTTATGCAATTTATACAGAGTTTAAATAAAGTGAAATGGTGAATTTATTCAAATAAATCTAAGAAAATTCGAATAAAATTGTTTTCTTAAGCTCATCTAGTCCAGAATACTCTATAAAATATTTCTGAAAATTTTTAGAATTTTCTTTGTATTTATTATATAACTTTTAAGCATTTTTAAAGCTTAGTATTTACGTTTTATAATTAAATAAAACGAGTTTTTAAGAATGAAATTTTTTGTAGTTCATGAAATCTTCAGAATCATTCTGAAATTTTTCAATATTTTTTTATACCTTTTTAATATTTTTAATAAATTATTTACACAGATTTTCGGAGATTTAAATCAGTTTTTAATAGGTTTTCTGTATAAATAATCAAAGTAAAAATATTTATAGGCTTCTAAAAGTTCCAGAATCATTTTGAAATTTTTCCAGAATTTTTGTAATGATTTTGATATTTTTTTCGAATTTATAACCCATTTTTGTACTTAAAAATCTAGTTTTATAATTAAATAAAATAGATTTTTGAATGGTAATTTTTCCCTTGTTTATAAAAGAGTTCCAGAAATTTTAATTGTCAGTTGCTAGTTTTCCCCAAATCATATAAACCCTAGTTTGTTCTAGATCCAAATCCGTTTGATTAAACCATCATTAACAAAAATCAACTTAGGAGTTTTGATCTACATGAAAAATTGAAGAGATTGAGGTATTAACTTACTTGATTCGGTTGAGGGAAGGTCGAGTTCTAATGGCTCGTATTAGAGACGGGTCTAGGCTTGGATCCGAGAGATAGAACGAGTTTGAAAGAAATCGGTTAACGGGGTTTTGTTTGGAATGATAAAAGGATGAAAAGCCCTAAGTTTCCTTATATTTATAACCGTCTTAGAGCCGTTTCCCGAATGGGTTTCAAAATCGTGATTTTAGGGAATTTAAAACCGAATTAGACGTTGTTTTCAACTTGATTTTATCCT